>MJUT01031117.1:468914-480913 GCA_002080005.1 Gigantidas platifrons
CTCTCTCTCTCTAAAGATTTTGGGTATCATCTTGTTGTAACCGACAGACGTGTAATTTCTCTGTCTCTCTAAAGATTTTGGGTATCATCTTGATGCAACCGACAGACGTGTATTTTCTCTCTCAAAAGATTTTGGGTATCATCTTGTTGTAATCGACATACGTGTATTTTCTCTCTCTCTCTAAAGATTTTGGGTATCATCTTGTTGTAATCGACATACGTATATTTTCTCTCTCTCTAAAGATTTTGGGTATCATCTTGTTGTAACCGACAGACGTGTATTTTCTCTCTCTCTAAAGATTTTGGGTATCGTCTTGTTGCAACCGACAGACGTGTATTTTCTCTCTCTCTCTCTAAAGATTTTGGGTATCATCTTGTTGTAACCGACAGACGTGTGTTTTCTCTCTCTCTCTAAAGATTTTGGGTATCGTCTTGTTGTAACCGACAGACGTGTATTTTCTCTCTCTCTAAAGATTTTGGGTAGCATCTTGTTGTAACCGACAGACGTGTATTTTCTCTCTCTCTAAAGATTTTGGGTATCATCTTGTTGCAACCGACAGACGTGTATTTTCTCTCTCTCTAAAGATTTTGGGAATCATCTTGTTGTAACCGACAGACGTGTATTTTCTCTCTCTCTAAAGATTTTGGGTATCGTCTTGTTGTAACCGACAGACGTGTATTTTCTCTCTCCCTAAAGATTTTGGGTATCTTCTTGTTGTAACCGACAGACGTGTATTTTCTCTCTCTACAGAATCAGGTAAGAAATGGAATATAAATACATTAACAGCAATACGCAAATTATGAAAGGAAAATGTACACTGTGATGGTCACCAATTTCACAAATATCAACAGTGCGAACAATCACCTTCCATCTCGAGTGCCCGTGTTGTTCAATGAGTTAGGTAGTTGGATTACCTAGCAACTCATTCCATCCTATCACCAATACGGCGTGTGTTCGCGCCCGGCTTTCTAAATTGCAAAAAAGGTGCAATCGACTCGCAGCCGCAAGTGATAAAGTTCACCAGATGCTTGCCCATGGTCGATTGTTCTCTCAAAGTACTCCAGCTTCTTCCACCACTAAAACTGGACTGGTCGCCATGATATAGCTGAACTATTGTTGAAAGTGGTGTTAAAACAAAAATCAATCAATCAATCCTCTCATCTCAACTCACTCAACACAAAAAGGTGAGGACGTATGATTAAACTGCAGAATTTCGTGCACGAACTCCCACAAGAACAAGGAATAATGCATAATTAATGTATGGCAATAGATGAAGCAACATTCACCTATTGTAAAATTTAATCATTTGATATTAAAGCATCATATTTAAAAGAGATTCATAATTCAATTCGTTTGCAGACACGTTTCGTGTGTTTGATGGTATTTTGTGAAAATATTGAAACATGTAAATTACATATAGTTTAAAAGTGCTATTTCGTTTCGTCTGTCCATCTTTATTACCTTAGTTTGAAGGTCACGATCCTGATCATCTTCTACTTCTTTTTTATCATATTTACTTGACAACTTGATCCACTTTGACAGAACGTTGTCAGCACTGTTGACATCTTCTGTTTTACTCTTTCTATCATTTTTCTTCCCTTCTTCCGTTTTACCTTCGCCATTTTTGTCTTAAACGATTCTCTTTTTGTCTGATTGTATTTTATAGTAGTGTTGCTTGACAACTTCCTGTGTCTTTCTGATATTACGAACTGTCATGTTTTTTTCCTTCTGCCACATAACCACTTGTCTGTCACATATTTCCCTATGAAACTTATTGTTATAGCACATTGTCGGCCCCACCTCTGTCCTCTTCAGGTGCCTAAGCATGAGTAAAAAGTCACCGTTCATATCACTCATCTTCTTCCGTGCTCCCATCGTGTTTATTATAGAATTATTTGAACCTAGCTTACTCATCCTAAATGAAAATATGTATCCAATGTATGACCTTCACTCCGATATAAAAGCTCTAATCGAGTTATTTGACGATAATCGCCAAATAATACACAATAACGAACATCAATCGATTAGAAATAATACGTCACTGTATAATTAATTAAACGTTAGAGAATACCGAAGGAGCAATCAAAAATGGACAATCCAGAGAAACTGGGAAACATAGGGTACACGTGTTACAATATGTTACATGATCAATGTATTCTCTAAGACATTACCTATTTTGACAATTATGAATTACCTGTACCTATTATATTAATTATTATATTAATAAGATTGTTTCACTCTAAATAAATGTTTCTACAATATGACAATTCTCTAAACAATTTTGATTGTTATATTTACTATGTTAATAAATAAGTCAGAAGAAAGATAGAAAACATAGATAAGATTCATGTTGAAATTAAAAAGGATATGCACGTACAAATGTAGCTAAAAGAATTAAAACACAGATATTTAAATGTTTCGTCTTTTTGATATGATAACAATAGTACATTATCTTTTACTTTGTCCTGTAATAACAGTAAGCTATTATAATGTTATCACTGACTTTCTTAAGGGGTTATATTTTAGTGTTACGGTGTTTCACGCTATGCACTTTCAATACTATTTTCCGTTATATATCGTGGCGGTCTGTTTTATTGATGGAGGAAACCAGGAGAAAACCACCGACCTACCGCAAGTCACTGATAAACTTTTATCACATAATGTTGTTTCGAGTATACCTCGTCTGAGCGGGATTCGAATTCACAACGTTATTGGCGATAGACATTTTTTTTTAAATTATGTACAACATTCAATAAAAATAAAACGTAGATATCTAATTTAGTACATATTACACGTTATTTAATAACCTTCATCAAGTACGCTCATAGTCAAAGGATTGGAAAGACAAATAATTAGTGTACAGAAAAATAATAGTACAAATATATTGAAACTGGTAAATTTATTTTAAATATGAAGAATAAATATCATAGGATGCCAACGCTTCAATATGCGCCCCTCTGATGTCTACGCACTAGCCTGACTAGGCGACTGCATGGTTGGCCTAATGGTAGCGCCGCTCCTGCCAACAAACTTTATAGACTTTCAACAGGATTGGTGATGTCTACGCACTAGCCTGACTAGGCGACTGCATGGTTGGCCTAATGGTAGTCCGAGATTCCTCTGCCGTTCGACGACTATTTACATCTGCTGTTGTCGTTGAACGTCAGAGCGCTCTCCATAATGAAAACAGCGGATTTTTCTCCCCATCTCAACTGTAGCACATTTCCACGTTTTGTGGCTATCAGATTTTATTTTCTATCCAAAACCCTAATATATATCGCTTCACCAATCATTTTTCTATTCATTCATAACCATCTTACCCTCAGAGAGTGGTGTTACACTCGATTACATCACGTTTTCTCCTTACACCTGATGATTTGGTCATTTCACTGCCATTTTTTTAACGTGATCTCGCGATACTAACTGAAAGATGACAGCAATGCATTGCATGATGGGAGATACTAAATACAGTGCACCAAATTAGCATACGTAAACAAACATACAAGATGATATAAAGCGTATTCTGCAGGACAAGCAGTTCCATCTACAGCTCAAATCAGAGCAGACGGAAATAATACAAAATATGTTGGATAGAAAAGATTCATTTGGCAGCGTTATCCGCGGGCTTCGGAAAGAGCATGTCTTACGTTTCCCCCTATTTTGGACAAGGTCAGATCATATATGCAAATCATCTCCCATGATACATTGCGGTAATCGTAGTTTTCTCCAAGTCACGTGACAAATATTTCAAAATGTCAGTGTTCAAAATGACGAAATCATATGGTCTGTGGGAAATTGTGCTATAATGGAGTGTAACACCAATTTCTGAGGGTAAGATGGTTATGAATGAATAGAAAAATGATTGGTGAAGCGATAAATATTAGGGTTTTGGATAGAAAATAAAATCTGATAGCCACAAAACGTGGAAATGTGCCACGGCTGAAATGGGGAGAAAAATCCGCTGTTTTCATTATGGAGAGCGCTCTGACGTTCAACGACAACAGCAGATGTAAATAGTCGTCGAACGGCAGAGGAATCTCGGACTAGCCTAATGGTAGCGCCGCTCCTGCCAACAAACGTTATAGACTTTCCACAGGATTGGTGATCCTGATCCTATGGCCTTAATGGCACGACTAGTCCTCTTTGTACTATTATTTTCTCTCTAGTGCTTTCTCTCTGTACTTTGTTGTAATATACAATTAGGATCAGGTCAGGGGTTTGCTGTAGGGGCTGGACAGGTGGTAAAACATCCAGTGGATGTGATGAACTCTCCTACAGCTTCTAGTATTTTCTTATGTGTTTCAGTGTCTTGTCCTTCTCGAGTTAAAACTATTTCTATTGATGGCTTTCTTATTCCGATTAATTTATTAGTTTTGTTTTGTAATATTTCTCGTTGTTTTGGTGACGATATTGTCGACTTTTGTTGTTACACTTCTCTCTATTCAGTGAGACACGGGGAACAAGAGGTTCACACTCGTCTGTATTTGTCACTAGATACAGATTTAGATTTATTACATATCGATCGACGGGACCCCTAGTGCAAGACATTTATCTGTATATGCTTGAATCAATAAATAAAAGCATGAATATACCATGTCTAATGACGCTCAGGAACTGAACCCAACAGACATTGTGATATCTGTTGGTACAAAATATGCATATCTCAATACTTTTAAAGGCCAAATACAAGTGAATTTCATTTCCGATTCTGAGCAAAATGATTCTTAAATTGTTCACACTTTAAACTTTGAAAAATCTATAGACACGTTGTCTTTTATCTGTTTAAAGTGTGAATCTGTATTTCTTAAAGATGCCTCATATCCAGAAAAGTGTATTTAAAAAAAAAAAAATGTAGCATATTCAAATGAAAAATTTAAAACGTTTCCCCTTTAAGCATATCTTCAACTTGTGCTCAACAGGTAGAAAACTTAAATCGAATATCCTCTATTTGTGCCAGCTTTGAACCTTTCTATCACATAAAACTAGTTTTAACTTTGCCACTGTACCAAGCTAGGAATGTGCAAGTCATGTATATGTGTAATTTGGGATATCGATTTCGTCTCTTTATCCTATTTCTTTTTTTGTTGGATTTTGGAACTTTTCAGACAGTTGTAGTTTTGCTCCTTCATTCTATTAATGACACATCATGCCATTGTTAGACTAAAGACCAGTATTACCTTTCCAGAGCACCTGAGTTCATCACTGCTTTTTAGTAGGGTTGTGCTCCTCTGTCTTTAGTTTTCTGTGTAGTATTACCTTTCCAGAGCACCTGAGTTCATCACTGCTTTTTAGTAGGGTTGTGCTCCTCTGTCTTTAGTTTTCTGTGTAGTATTACCTTTCCAGAGCACCTGAGTTCATCACTGCTTTTTAGTAGGGTTGTGCTCCTCTGTCTTTAGTTTTCTGTGTAGTGTGTTGTAAATCATAGTTTTTGTTTTTTTTCATTGTATTGTCTGTCCTTCTATTTACCACTTCTGCTTATCGCCTTTGGTATAACTATATCTTTTCTTGATAACAGCTTTGGTATAACTATATCTTTTCTTGATAACAGCTTTGGTATAACTATATCTTTTCTTGATAACAGCATGTGCTAAATTTTAGACCTATAGAATCTAAGGGTTTTATTTGTTTTATTTATATTGCATAATCTACACATCACAATAATGAATCATCAAAAAAACACAATTGTAGTTTCAATGCTAGTCCTACAAGGGTGGCTCAATGAGTTAGGTAGTTGGATTACCTAAAAACTCATGCAAGCCTATCACCAATACAGAATGGTTTCATGCTCAGATTTGTAAATTACAATAAAGGATGCAGTCGACTCGCAACCACAAGTGATAATAAGTTTACCAGTTGCTCGCCCATGGTCGGTGGTTCTCTCCGGGTACTCCGCCTTCTTCCACCACTAAAACTGGTCGCCATGATATAGCTGAAATATTGCTGAAAGTGGCGATAAAACACTAAAAATCTAAATCAAAATCATATGAAAAACATTAATATGCTTCCAATTGTTCTCAAACGGCTGGACACTGTAGACCTACAAGTCTTCATTTTCATATCACACTGGTGGTCTAAACAACTACAATTGCATTTTAGCAAAGTATCTCTTAGTATGACAGCATTATTTCACTAATAGAGGAGGTTTGGGCCCATAGGCTAGTTTAACCCCGCCACATTATATTGAAGTGCCTGTACAAAGACAGGACAGTAAGCAGTCATGTATTTGTTTGTTAGGGGTCAGAGGTCATGTATTTGTTTGTTAGGGGTATTGATTTTGCCACTTTCTACGATTTTGATATCTTATTTTGGAACTGTGTGGTATTTTGTTGGACCTTTGGACCATTGTTGCCTACACTTCAGCAAACTTAAAACTCTGCAGAACTAATAATGATTCATGCCACTTACAATTGAATTGTTATTTCTAGAGATATAATTTACTGTAAATGTTGGACCCCCATAAATCAGCACCTCCCCCACTCCACACACGCACTCAGACCCTTGGACCCTCTTTTGCACATATCTGAATTTATACTTTATAATGAGACTGCACAGCAAATATTGAAGCATTTTAGTGCTGGTTCATTGCAAGAAAATTTCAAAGAATGTTCCTCTTTTATTTCCATTAAATGACCCCCTCCCCACCCTCCTCATGGTGGAACAATTTGTACATCAGATTTTGAAGTGTGTGGGCAAAAAATACAATACAATGCGATTTCTTTATTAAAGCTAGACAACAGTAGTCTTTTTCACAGTCTATTAGATAGTCAGCCCCAATTCTGTATAGTACGGTCCGATACAAACTTCCCTTTTGGACTGGTTGTTCCGGCTGGCAGCATGGCTAAATAGACAGGTGTATCAGCCCCTAGATAAAATAATGAAAATGAATACATTATCAATAAAATGATATTATAACAGGCACACAAACGATGTGTAATAATCTCTTACAGATACATGTTTGGTTAGGTTGGTTCTTAAACAATTTGTTAGCTATACAATGGATAGAAGTTAATATATTGAAGCAAAACATCTATTAAATAAAGTTTGCATGTATGTATGACTGGTGTGTTAGTTATCATGGTAAATATTTGACTATAAAATTATGTCATTTACATTCTTCTAATCTTGTTGCATTTTGTTTGTTTAAAAATTAAATTTACTGCCATTTTAATTGATCTGTTCATTTATGGCCATATCATATGGTCAGTCGATTTACGTTTACCCATAAAATAAACATTAGAGAAAGTGGAAGAATGGTAAATACAGATGTACAGGTAACATTGGGCAGAAGACACAGAATGAAGACAAACAAAACAGTGTGCAACTTCTATTATTTGATAAAAATAAATGAAGTAATAACAACCTTGTTGTACCGTCTTATGTCCCTTGTGTGATGTCATATCTGTGTCTACGTAGCCAGGGCAGCACTGAAATAATAAAAGATAGCATATCTGTATTAACATGTCATATCTGTGTCTAAGCAGCCAGGCAGCACTGAAATAATAAAAGATAGCATATCTGTATTAACATGTCATATCTGTGTCTAAGCTGCCAGGGCAGCACTGAAATAATAAAAGATAGCATATCTGTATTAACATGTCATATCTGTATCTAAGCAGCCAGGGCAACACTGAAATAATAAAAGATAGCATATCTGTATTAACATGTCATATCTGTATCTACGTAGCCAGGGCAGCACTGAAATAATAAAAGATAGCATATCTGTATTAACATGTCATATCTGTATCTAAGCAGCCAGGGCAGCACTGAAATAATAAAAGATAGCATATCTGTATTAACATGTGATGTCTGTTGCAGCAATTTATTCAATGGCATACATTTTTTGTATTTCAATATAAGGATAATGGCAATGTCCATGTTCGACTATTTGAAATTAAATGGAAACAAATAAATTATAGAGACAAAAAAACCTGCATTTCATGTTAGTCTATTTCTGTATATGGTTTTTCTCTTTTTTCTCTTCTTTTTTTCATTTTTGTTTTTGTGTCAAATAGAGACGACAGCCTTCCCTGTTTGGCTAAAGGAATCCCATGAAATCAAAGTAATAATAAACAATAATAACAAATTAACATCTTCACTTAAATGTAAAAGATTATTTGCACGATTGGTTTGTTTCTGTTGAGTAGTTTGGAAGGAGTTGAGGGTTAGAGATTTTTGCCACTAAAGATCCCTAGATGAGCTGTGTGGGTACGGGAAACCCAGAATTTAATGTGATGGCAATTAAATAGCTTATGCCCTTCTTCATGTCCCGTAGAAGTTTATATGTAAGACACTATTAAGTAACTGACAATTTCAAATTTGATGGCATTTTGATTTTAGCAATTTCTACTTAATTTCTACCCCTGCCTTCAAGATGGTAGAATCTTCAACGTCAATGTAGATGTTTTAAGTTGAACACATATCTTAAAATCATATCATTATAGAAATCACAAGATGATTAAAAAGATAGTAAAAATGTGATGAATGAATAATTATGTAACTGGCAATCGATAGTCAGCAAATATTAATATGCTAAGAAATTAAAATAATAGTTTACATGTTTGTCTGCACCACACTCCTGTATAAATAAATGAAATCACTCAGGAATGATATTCATACTTTGTACGACAATAAGCATATGCAAACTAAAATGTATCAGGAATTTTATCACAGCATTGTGCATAAGGCCAACGAATGAGTCGTCATATTAGAATGAGTTACACTTCCAGCCACTTTCAACGATATTTCAGTTATATTGTGGCGGTCAGTTTTATTGGTGGAGGAAACCAGAGTACCCTGAGAAAACCACCAACCTATTACAAGTCACTGACATACTTTATAACATAATGTTGTATTGAGTACACCTCACCATGAACAGGGTTTGAACTCACAACATTAGTGGTGATAGGCACTGATTGCACAGGCAGTTGTAAATCCAACTACCATACAATCAGGATCACAACCATGAAGACCCCCAGTCATGTGTAGTGATATATTTATGTTTGTAATGTATAATCTTACAGCATTGACAACAATGTCTTCTCTGGAGTTCAACTCTCTTTGCTGAATAAATGTCATCACAGTGACTCCTACTTTAGACATTCCATATGCTGAATTTGAAAATCCTTGCTCTTGGTGTTTGCCAGTTTGTGCTGCACTACAAAGTTCAAGTAAACATTATATACTTTAATTGAGGCACATTATACAATAAAAAGGTTTATTTTACAAAAAATAACTATAAACCATTCATAACATCATATACACTATATATAATCTACATATTTTCATTCATATACATAGCACTTTGTTGTCTGGACGAATATAAATTATAGCCCTATATTACCTTGTTCATGTTATGTAATTCAAATTAGACCTGTGCGGTGAGAATTATTTGATTTCTATTGAATTATTCATGCTGAAAGCTGAATAGACTTTTTTAGGATCTGAATAGGCCCAAGTTATATGGAATAAGAAAAAAGACATGGAAATGTGTACCCGCTTCCGTACCACATTGAGCATTCCTGTTTGGATCTGGGTAACCCCAAAAATCAAAGTGTTCACAAATTAAAATAGCAAGTGCTCGACTACAGTATTGTAAAAGAAACCGTGATTGGCTTTGATACATTAAGTGATCTATGAGGAGTTGCTGTTTTGAGATGTGTGGGGTTCCTTCTGAACCACATTGAACATCCCTGTTTGGCTCTGGGAAACCCTAAAATTATTAAAGTGTTCAACATTTCAAATAGCAGGTGCACATGCACGACTACAGTATCTGTAAAAGAAAACGTGGTTGACTTTGAATTGGGTCTATGAGGATTTACTGCTTACAGATGTGTGAGCTTCCATATGAACCACATTCTCCATGAAATTCTCTATATGGCATTGGGTGACTTCTGTTGAGTGGTCTATGGGGAGCTGCCATTTACAGATGTGCATCCTCACCTGTACCACACCTAAATTGTGCTTGGTCCCGGGAAATCCCAGCAATAAATGTGCAAAACATATAAAATATCAGGTACACAAGTTCATGTCCTGGAGAAGGTTGTGCTTAAGTCTGGTTGTTTTCTATCAAATGCTGTAAGAGGAGCTGTGGGTTAAATAAAGTGTGACTGACCACAATGCATGATGGGAGATAGTGATCCTTAAATGTTGACTCTGCTGTGCAGGAGACGTAGCACTGCACTTCTACTTCCACTTTGTATTAAAATGTTAATAATAAAATAATCTGATCGAATGCTTTGTTCAAACTCAGATATCAGTTATGAGAGAAATTAGTCAAAATTAATAATTTCTATAAAGTAGTTACTTTTTGTATTTGTCTCTGAAACTGTCATATAAATAATTGATGGTAAAAACGGCATTATTAAGGTAAAAACAAGTGTTTTTTCATGGTTCAAGTGACATGATGGCATGTTAAAAGGAGCAATTGATTTGGAAGAGTGTTAATTTAATATAAATATATTTTATTGTCTTCAATGACAAAAGGATCAGACAGAAGTTGAGTGTATGGAATGTGGTATTGTGGCCTTTACAGGGGGGGGGGGATAATGAAATATTAACTCACTCAATAAACTGTTGCATAAGAGCTTTCAGTTGATCCATACTTATGTCTGGTTGTTTAAACTTGTCCTTTATGGCTGCACTACATTTTGAGATTGACATCTGGGAAACCATACTTGACACATTTGCGACTCTGAAATATGAGAGAGTAGATCAAATAATTTGTTCTTTTTCTTTATTTGCTCAGTAAACATAATAAAATATACAAGTTGGCTTGTATATACATACATACATCTGATACATATAATTACCTGGATTCCATTGTTGAACTTGTGATTAAGCTAATCATATGTTTAGCCCTAATTACATTTTTAATTCCTAATCACATAAAAACAGCTTAGCAACAGAATTCAATCATTGCATTAGCTAAGGTTGGTGGTTTTCTGCAGTTTCCTCCACCAATAAAACTGACTGCCACGATATTACTGAAATATTGTTGAAAGTGGCTTTAATCACCATAAACCAATCAAAAAAGATATATTAAATCATATAAATATTCTGAAATAAATGAATGTAGACGCTTCGGCCAACTGACGGTTCGGCCTAAGACATTTCGGCTAAGATTTTTTTGCTAAGGTGGACTTTTCGGTCAAACAATATTTAGTTGCTATATATATATATGTTTTTTCATTGGAAGTTGTAGTCTGATTGCTAATATTTTATATACATGTATTGGTGTGGTTTTTTGGGGTTTGTGTATATTACAAGCTAAATCAAAATTTGAGAAAATACTGTAAAAACTAAATCTTTTGAAACTATAAGATAAAAGAGACTGGTCTTGTATGATGTATTAATTAATTTGACAATCATAACTTCAAAGGTAATATTTTCTTTTTATAATTAGTTTTTATTAACTAATTAAATGAATACTGCTGTCTAAAAAAAACCCAGTAATAATACTCCCTTTAAATGTTTTTTTTCATTAAAATTATAATAATCTGGAAAACCAATTATTTTATTACATGTGATTGTTTGATTAAAATTATAATAATCTGGAAAACCAATTATTTTATTACATGTGATTGTTTGATATGGAAAATTGCTTAAGATGAATAACAAGGTTTAGATTTATTTACTTATTTAATTTATAAATTTGTTCGAAATGTCCTTGTCCAAAATGTCCATAGCCGAAACGTCCTAGGCCGAAATATCCTAGGCCGAAACGTCCGCTGATCAATTAAATTACCTTGCATGTGGTTTAAGAAGAGGGAATAGTGCATTGCACACATCCAACGTTCCAAAGAAATTAGTTTTACATGTTACAGTGGCTTGTTCACTGAATGGTGCAGTGGAAGCAGCCTGCAATCAAAAAAGACAGAATACATCTAAACAAGAAATTATTATGCATTGTACCATGTAATAGAAATATTATTATACCTCAGCATAAGTTCCCCTATATATAATATTCTATTTACTGGTAAATTGTTTAATGAACTATTTAC
>MJUT01031117.1:515579-532978 GCA_002080005.1 Gigantidas platifrons
GATGTAGCTAAGGTAAACCTAGAGGTAGCTAAGGTAAACCTAGAGGTAGCTAAGGTAAGGACATTCAGGAAATGTGTGTGTATAGCTCATGTGTTATAGCTAAGGAATCATATAATTTATGAAAATCAGCGTCTTTACTTCTACTTACTAAGAAGTAATATGTTATGGTTGATTCTTTCATTAATATGCATTGTATTGATTGATTGATTGATTGATTGATTGGTGTTTCACGCCAACTTTAGCAGTATTTTCATTAATATAGCGGTCAACGCAAGCTAAATAAAAATAATAACAACACTCTCCCATAAAATAGTTTTTTTTTTACAGGATGGGGTTGTTAGCCCTACGCCAAACCTACACACTGTTGGATCGGGTTTTCTTTCTGGGTTGTCCTTCCCATAGATGATTACATTCACCCTGCTCACAAGTTTCATCTATCTGGATTTTCTTAGCCTTTCACTTTCCCAAGTTATCCACAAGACAGTGGAGCTATTTAACCCATAGCTGGGACCCTCTTCCGTTAGCCAGACATTGTTGCCCCCTGCTCGCCACGGGGAGGGGGAAGTAGGTTTTTGAGCAGGGAAATACATGTACATGTATATAAAAATGGTGATTGTTATTGAGAGAATATCAGGTATATAATTAAAACTTAGAGGTAAAAACATATAGGAAAGAACTACACTTCAAATGATTGTCGTTCTTTGGTTTTGAGATCATAAGAGGTATTTCAGTTGTGTGTATAGCTCATGTGTTATAGCTAAGGATATAAATTATGAGAATCAGGGACCATCGTGGCCCGGCGTGATCGTATTGTAGTTGAATTTACAAATACATGTGCAATCAGTGCCTATCAAAACTAATGTTGTGAGTTCGTATCCCGTATAATGGCAACATTATGTGACAAAGTTTGTCAGTGCTTTGCGACAGGTCAGTTGTTTTCTCCGGTTTCCTCCATTAAAACTGACCACCAAGATATAGCTGAAATATTGTTGAAAGTGGCGTTAAACAACGTTAACCTCCTAAATATGAGAATCGGTGTGTTTATATAACTTCTACTTACTTGAATGTTTTAGGTTCTTGTTGATTGATTCTTTCAGTAATATAGCGGTCAGCGCAAGTTATATAAAATTGATAACAGCAATTTCCCATTAAATACTTCTACGTTAATTTACCCCCTCTATCAGCATTTAATTATGAATCGATACTATTTACATTTAATTTTTGGTTAAATGTATCAGGGGCGGATCCAGGAGTTCGAGTTAGGGGGTACACTTAAAATAATCTCGCCGAGCGGAGCGATGCGCGAAAATATTTGGGGTATTTCGTGTGAAAAATCACAATTTTACGCATAAAAATCATATTTTTTCCAATTTTTCGCCCCCGGCGCCCTGGATCCGCCCCTGTGTATAATCTTAAAAAAATATTTAACATTTTTTATAGCTTAATTTTTACCCCAAACCATTTTTTTGTCGATTTCAATATGCAAGATGTGATATATCATTAACTACGTTTTCAACATTATATGGCAATAACATTTTAAATATCCATAGAAATCAGAAATCAGAAATATTTTATTGGTTTGAAATCCATAACTAGAATTGTTACCAAAAACAATACATAATATACAAACATTTGACATTAAAGTGTACATATAAACTACCACACACATCCCCTCATAAATAATTCTAACTGAGAAGGCGGCACCATAAATACAAGTCTAAAATACACTGTATGTACAGTTACAATAATTACCACATCATCTCCAAAAAATATTTATTACTTAATAGTTCATTTCTAGCATTGTACATACCATTTATACCTTTGACAATAACTCTAATAACATCATATTCACTGTAAGTATACATGAACTTAAATTTACTCTAATCAGTCATATTAACAAATGAAGGAATTATTGCACTGATTTCATCATATAATTTATTTCTTACTGCATATAAGCTTGTGCATTTTACAGTGAAATGGAATTCATCTTCAACTTCTACAAGGCACAGGACATAATCTATTTTCTAAAGGAGTTTTATTATGGCGACCTTGTTCAATTTTAAGACTGCTATTGCTTATTCTTATTTTAGTATAATTTTTAATAACATTTTTATCCAAGTCTAGAAGTAAATATTTTTCTAAGTTATAACTTTCTTTTCCAGAAGTGGGGCAGGGACCCGTCCACATTTTTTGAGCTAAGTTATAGACTGCCGGGTAAAACATGTTTTAACAGAATATTTCCAATTTCGTCCTTGTCATTTTTCTTTTTACCATGTTTTGTAATTTCCGTCTCGGTATCTTTTGATTTTTCTTAAAACAAATAATAGCTTTGAAATCTTTTTTTTTCTACCCCCCGCCCCAATTTTTATAGAAATATCTGGGTCCGCCTCTGACATCTACTACTATCTACCCTTTTAGCTGATCATGAGTCATAGAGTAGACATAAAACAAGTACTATCTTAAAAAAAAAGATGCACGATGGAGCACAAATATTATATTCTTCTATGAACAGTATTTCACTGAAATAAACTAAGCATATTGGTTTTATAGGATTTGATAAGACATGCACAACCTTGCATCCTACTTAATGTGCAAGAATCGTTAAATTTAGTAACAGCGTCCATCTTGTTCATAGGACGGGACTGCCAGACAAATTTTTCAAAGGGGATCGATCACCAACGGATTAGTTTAGCAAAACTTGAATCCAATTGGCCCAGTAGTTTCAGAGGAAAACAAGTAAGATTTCATCCCCCCTTTTCTATTTTTAGCAACAGTGGCCATGTTGGTTGGGTGTCTAGATTGTCAGACACACTTTTGAAAGGGTGTCATTTAAGGACTATTTATTTTAAGCAGTTTAGTTCCAACTGGCCCAGTGGTTTCAGAGATGAAGATTTTTAAAACTTCACCCCTTTTTTTATTTTTACTAACAGCGACCATGTTGGTTGGAGGTCGGGACTGCCGGACACAATTTTGGAAGGGGATCACCCACAGACCATTTCACCAAAGTTTGGTCTTTAGTGGCCAAGTGGCTTCAAAAACATTTTTTAGTAATAGTGGACAGACGGACGAAGGACGCAAAGTGATGACAAAAGCTCACATCACCTTTTGGGTCAGGTGAGGTAAAAAAAAAGGGGGGGTGCATATTACTTCCTATCCGTGGTAAAATCTCAAAGAATTCATGGCTTCAACAAAAACTTCTTAATATACAATAGATGATTTTAACTTAATTGTAAATTTAATATCTCCAGTCGCTCACCTGAAGATTACATAATACATTGAAAATAAAACTTTACGACAAATGATACTTTGGTTATTTAAGAGAATATCCCTTAAGTTTAAAGTTTAATACAGATATACCATTAAAAGTAATCATATTACCAGTTATACTCAAACTCCCTTTGTCCGTGTGGGGCGTCGGACGACGGACGCAACCAATCAGCAAACTACTAAATGACTTGCTTATTACAAGTGCTTTAAATCCGACTTGCTTATTACAAAGTGCTTTAAATCCGACTTGCTTATTACAAGTCAGTAATTTTCCTACTCATTTATATCTGGGTCCCGGGTCCCTTATTATTGGGAAAATTAGCACGTAAATTATGTGAATTGGGAAAAGATGGAAAGAACAATACATTTATTAGTTTGAAGGTCCAGTAATATAATAGCAATCATACTGTACCAGGGTTAATGCCAACAGTAACAAATCTTGTGATGAAGAAGAATGACCACAAAACAGTTCACAAAACTTAAATAAATACCCTTGGTGTAAGACATTGTCATATAGCCATGGGTATTTTTCTTCATTTTTCATTGAACTGAACACCCTTGCATCTGGTACCATGACCTCTGAAGCAAAACTGTCCGAATCAGAGTGCATGACAGTCAGATTGTGGATATCAACATCACCACTATTTGCACTATTTACATGTTGTTGGATGTCATTTGAAGCTGTGTTAGGTAATACAGAATTTGTTGGTTTTGGAGTGACACCGGCAGTGGTAACAAGGTGTTCAGCTTCTGTGCATGGTGTATCAGTAGTGGGAAGTGGGAATAGCTATTCAAAGATACAAATATGTTTTAAAATATATTTTACTATTTAAGTCATACTCGATTTCACTCCATACGAAAAAAAAATGTTTCATTACAACTTCTAATTTTTATTAATAACACTTACTTCACTCAAATAATATTTCCCCCTTTTCTGCAATATTTGACATAAAATACAGCTACATCACATGTAATAATTAATTAGATATTAATTCCAACATAAAAAGCAGCAAATAAATTGCAACAACCATCTATTGGAATACCTGGGAATAATATATATATATATTTTAATGGGATTCGATAGAAAACATCACCGGTACTGCCGCAGTAGTGCAATCAAGCACAAACAGCTTCATTCAACCTCATTTTTCTCCTTGGGGAAGTAAAAACTTTTTTTTAATCCAAAGGATTCAAGTTACATGTACTTGCTTCCATCATTACTGGTCAATTTCTTAGCAAATTATTTAGAATTATGCAGCATCGTGACATTTTTATTTTTAACTTTACGCTTCAACTGCTTTCCGTTTTTAATTCCCAAATGAATTGACAAAATATTAAGCAACGCAAATCATATGACATATTTACTATTTTTTTTAATTAAAATTTTAAATTCAATTCATTTAAACAAGGATATACGTCCTTGATTTAAATAAACAGTTATTGCTTTCGTTTTTCATGAAGTTTTATCGCAGTCCGGTAAACAAATCAAGCGACCCAAATATACTGTACTGGTTCCCGATATCTTGTGCGTAGTATTTCGCCTGGTTAATCAAAACAAATAGTAACCAGGTCATAATCGTGAAAATGTTTTAATTTCATTTGAAAAAGCTTTTATTAACGATTTTTACGAATAACTTTATCACCAAAAAATTGGGAATTTTCCCCCATAAAATTGGGAAAAAAATCATTTTACACATTGGGACTGGGCCGATATTCGACCCAAAAACGCAGTCGGAAAATCACTGCAAGTACTTGAGATCCGCTTTCCGAACTCTTACCAAATTTGTATTATTCTCCAATCAAAAAGTTAGAAAATATTTTCATCTTTAAATTGTCAGGCAAAAGCGTCCATAGTTGCAATAGTAGGTAAAAAAGCGGTCGTAAACGACTCCGTCGAATGAAGCTTATTAACCATTTAACGTTACCACTACATGTGAAAGGTGGTGAACTTTAACCCTAATTACGTACCACCATCTATTTTTATGTTGATAGATCATGTTTATAAATAGCTAAAGGAAGTTAAATACCCAGCTAACAGATAAACAACTAACAGGTTTGTCATTTTTGTTGACTTTAATAAACAATATAAATAGTAAAATAAAATGAAATTAAATGAACGCTGCATTATTTAATATTAATATTGGTAACAGTAAAAAAGTTCAAATTCTTTATTTCAAAATTTGCCTTCTAACAGTCAAAATATTTATGAAAACATGCCACTAGTACTACTGACTACTGCACTAGGAGAATGCCCTCTCTGAGGATGACCCTTTGTTTTCTAATTCATTCCAGATGTAGATACATTATTTAGTGCGCATGTCGCGTTTCTAGAATGTCATCAGGTATGCTCAACTTCAATTATATTGGGAAGTCAAACGAGTTTTAAAATCTTTGGCAGCAAGAAAATCCTACCGCTCCAGTAACCAGAAATAAAAAATCTACAACAGACTTGACCCTGTGCACGAGGGAGACTAAACCTTAGTGTTGCTAATTATTACAAATACAAAATGTAGTTAAGAACTGTCAATTTTAATAATAAATGTTTCTCAAACGCTCCTCCGGTTCCGCAGCTAAATGACAATGACATGGATGTATACTAATGAATCAGTGAAGATGTGTATAAAGGGGGGTAACTCTAGTAAAACATAATTTGACTACCATACTTGTTTGGGGGGAGGGGAGGGGGCAAAAATAAATCCAACCAACAGGTGATCAAGCATCCGTCAATCACACGCCACCCAGGTTTGTTTGTTTTTTTTTTTTCACAAATTACTATAGTTTGGTCAAATAATTACTTAATCCAATGTTATAATACTGAAAATTACGATTCCTTCGTCAGATACGTATATGAGATAGTAAATGTTGTAATTTGTAAAATCCAAAGGATCGACTGTTATGTTATGGTGTTAAATGTTATGTTACTGACAATTTTATTGATGGCAAATATATAGCATCGAATGTTTTAGTGGTAGGTCAACGCATTGACAAAAACAGGAAATGGTATCTCGGAAATGAAAAAATTGATGAAACCGATAATTACAAATATTTAGGTGTATATTTGTCTAGAAATCTTAAGCCAACTCATCATATTCTTAAGTATCTAAAAGAAAATTTAGAAAATAAAGTTAACGGTATGGTCAGGATCCTAGGAAAACACGGCGACTTTAATAGGGTAGAATTAGGAAACGCTTTATGGACCTCAGTAATACGCCCATTTATTGCACATGGGTGTTCCATATGACTTCCGTCGTCGGAAGCGCAGCGTAATTTACTACAAAGCATACAATACAAAGCGGCAAAAAATATTTTACGTACACAAATTAATATTCCTATAAGTGCTCTATTATTAGAGTTAGGATGGGAACCAATCAATGCTTTTTTAGACAGGCAGAGAATCTCTTATTTTTCAAGATTCTCTGAACTAAATTCAACAAGACTACTGTGCAAGCAAACATTTGATGAACTATTTAGTAAAAATATAAAGGAATAGCCTTATTTTGATTATATACGGTCTTAATTTGAGTCGGTTGTTCTAGATCATTTTATAAATGGAAGTTTTAATAAAGGTACATTCTATAAATTTTTCGGTGAATTTACACGAAGAAAAGAACTTGACAATATAGATACGAAATCAAGCTTGCATTTGTACAAAATGTTTAATATCATAGGTAGAACCCAAAAATATTTAATCAATATAAATGATTTTCGCGGTTCAAGGCTCAAACTTCTAGCAAGGACCAACTGCTTGCCAGTAAACAATACCTTATATCGTATGCAAATTCGCACGAATCCT
Source organism: Gigantidas platifrons (assembly GCA_002080005.1). Taxonomy (NCBI): domain Eukaryota; kingdom Metazoa; phylum Mollusca; class Bivalvia; order Mytilida; family Modiolidae; genus Gigantidas; species Gigantidas platifrons. The sequence continues at coordinate 522,640 of MJUT01031117.1, forward strand.
CAATGTACAATATGTACAAACAATTATGAAGAAAACGTGTATCACGTGCTTCTTGAATGTGAAGCATATACTAATTTGAGAAATGAGTTAAACTCGGACATAACAACCCTATTTTATGGACAAAACGTAGATGCTAGCTTCACTGGATTGCCGCCACATGAAAAAATGATGTTTTTAATCGGTGATTTGGGATATGATTTCTCTAATTTTATAGGAGATGAAATAGACAAATTATGTAAGAATTTTTTATGCAATATTTTTATGCTAAGGTCCCAAATCGCCGAATGACTAAGTGCCATAATATATATATTTTACTATAATTGTATGTTATTATATCTGTTTTTTTATCTAAAAATGTTAGATGATAATTCTTAATAGGGATTTTGTTTGATATTTTACTAAGAAAATATTTAGGGAAATTTTATGTGATCTGTGTTTGTAACAGCGTTTTCTACAAATCAGTTTGTGTTTTACATGTACTAAATACGATCTTAACAGAAAGAGAGACATCTTAAACTGAAATTGTGTGTCATTTCATTGTATTATTTTTAGTATGTACTGTATATAGTTTTATGATATGTAAGCATATCTTGGACGCAACCACTGCTACGCCGGTGGTGGTTGCCCCCGTTGTAAAGGGATAGTTTTTCCAAATAAATATAAATATATATATATATCATTGACGCATACTCCCATAATATTGGTTATAGTCAAAATTCAAACTAATAGTATTTGATATTTTGCCTAGGGCGAGTACAGATTTGAAGGTTAGATCAATGTTATAATGATATTGAGTTGATCACAGGCGCTCGTGGCACTGACCACACCCCTTTTTTTCTAACTTTCTGTTTACAAATTTTCAATAATATTTCTTTATTTCTTTATTATTTCATTTCTTTTTTTCTTATTTTAACTTGTTCTTGTCAATATTTATATAATTGTTAACAACAAATGGCATGTTTTGACCTTATATAGATACTAATAATCCACAAGGCAAGCAACTTCGCTGGTTTAAAAATCGTACCCCTGCTCGCTTCGATTACATTTATTGCACCTTATTTCCATTATGTCATTAAAACTAGGACATGTATCCATTCCTAAAGGACCCGTCTTTCAGCCCCTGTTTTAGTTTTGTGCATACGAATGTCGATAGCTCAGTTCTCCAGAATTTTAAGATTTTCACACATGTATTGCCAAACTTTTCGTATAAAGACCCGTGATTGCCGGAAGTGACGTACAACTGCATTAACTTCAACGATAGGGTCAGAAAATATTGCGCCAAAATAATAAATTTTTGGAACTTTTCTGATCCTATCGTTGAAAATAATGCACTGCAGTGGTACGTCACTTCCGGCAATCATGGGTCTTTATCAATCGTAACTACTCGGCCATTCTCGCTACCCTGCAAATAACCTCGTATGCATTAGGCGTATAAATCGTACTACTTTTCACATGTCAGTTACATGAAAGTTTGATAAAGTTATATTTTAAACAATTTTCTATATTTCAATTATTTTCATGGATAAAAGTTAAAGTTTTAATTAGTTTTGCATGATTAAAGATTTTACTTAGTAAGTCTTCCATATTGGATTTTCGTGGACTATATTTTTGTGCGGCTTATATATAATTAACTTCCGGCAAACAATTTAAGAAGAATTTCTCCTATCTGCATACGAGGTTATTTGCAGGGTAGCGAGAATGGCCGAGTAGTTACGATTGGGGTCTTTATATGAAAAATTTGGCAATAAATGTGTGAAAATCTTAAAATTCTGGAGAACTGAGCTATCGTATGCACAAAACTAAAACAGGGGCGGAAAGACGGGTCTTTTAGGAATGGATACATGTCCTAGTTTTAATGACATAATGGAAATAAGGTGCAATAATTATACAAATGTAATCGAAGCGAGCAGGGGTACGATTTTTAAACCAACGGAGTTGCTGGCCTTGTTAGTATCTATATAAGGTCGAAACATGCCATTTGTTGTTAACATGAGATTATATGAATATTGACAAGAACAAATTAAAATAAGGAAAAAGAGATGAAATAATAAAGAAATAAAGACATTTTATTGAAAATAAATTTGTAAACAGAAAGTTAGAAAAAAGGGGGGTGGTCCGTGCCACGAGCGCCTGTGGAGTTGATAGATAGACAATTATTATATATACTCCCTGATTATTTTAGATCATCATAGATTATCGGGAATAGAGCTAGAATAAATACCCATTTTTGAACTTTTCAATGCTTTGTAAAAAGGATTTATGCAGGGATGTAGGAGCCGGGAAACAAAGGGGACACCCCACACCCTTTTTGGCAAAAATTTAGAATCTGAATTTTAAGCATGGAAGCCAAACATTTTCAATAGATTAATCGGTAAATGGGCATGTTTTTCACCACATGTGATCTGTTATTTGAGTCTTACTGAATGTCAATGCATTTTGTAGTGAATTCAAGGTTTAAAATACAGGGTTGAGTATATTTGTATGACCTGAAAGTTTGTTATTGTAAGTACGTATGTGTATCCTCATCCAATAGTGTGTGCGTGGAGTGTACAAGTTTTATGTTTATATATGTTGCATGCCAACTCTATATCACACACTTAATCTAGATTATCATATTAAAACAACAGGTTGTCTGGCACTCTGGTATCAATTAACATATATACTGCAATCAGTTCACTTACTGACTATTTAAAGGTTTATGTATAAACATTTGATGTATACTAGACAATAAATTCTACTGGTTGTGAGTTCGAATCCCGCGCATGACGAGGTGTACTCGATACACCATTATGTAATAAAGCCGGTTTGTCAGTGACTTGCAACAAGTAAGTGGTTTTCTCCTGGCACTCCGGTTCACCGATAAGACTGACTGCCACGTTGTCACTGAAATATTGGTGAGAGTGGCGTTAAACATCATATCCATAGCCCTTCCTCAGTTCCTGCATGCTCCTGGTATCATGTGTCTTTTAAAGAGCGAAGTGCAACAGCCACTGGTCAAACACAGACCGTGCTGTAGACACAAGGTAAGAAATTAAACCGAAACATCCCATCATCCAATAATTATGTTTGCCATTTTGTGTGTAAATTTACCTTTTTTGCATACATGACGTTGTAATATTAGCATACGTGAATTTATTTGTACCCTCTCCCCTTCCTATTTCTAAAGCTCATGGACGTATATTGTAGTTCTCCCTCTGTCTGACCTTCAACATAGTCCTGTATATATGAACATTACAGGGAACGAACAAAAAAAAATGTTCGCCATTTTACTTTACATTTAAAGGGATTCTTAGGGTAATTTTAAAACGAAAATCTGTGTAATTACGTATAACAATGTAAGTACGGCATCTGAAGTTTTGTTGATGTACGACCACACATATGTGTGTATGAACCAATTAAAAAGTCTTGTATGACAACTGCCGTGAACCAAATAAAATATGAATTGATTGATGCACCAACAGTGCATAAATTGTGTCAAAACCATTTTTACAATGAATGATGAAAACACTAGTATTTCAGTGCATACCTTCATATACACTTCTATGGTTTTGTTCACATGGTCACATTTAGTTCGGTTTAGATTTCCATCTAGCTAGCCAGCTCGCCAAGAAAGTCAGAAATTATCTGCATCATTTATATCGTGGTTGAGATCTTTCTGAATAAAAATACGAAGAAAAGAAAACAAGACAAGAATTCATATTTAAACCTATACAAATAACGTTTTTAATACCTGTATTCTTTTTTTACAATTTCATTGTCTGTTCCACATTTCAGCCACAGAGTGAGTTCAGCCATGCAACTAGAGCGATTTTCAACTATACATACTCATTGTGCATCTTGCTACAATATCAATTGTACACGTGAACCAGACTATTCATCATCCTGTGAACTGGTCCAGTGTGAGCTTGGATGTGATAGAGTTTTTCATGCCTGTAAACAGAAGTCTCACTTGTCAATATGTCGGGTCAACATCGTCCCTTGTATTAATAAACAAAATGGCTGCAATTTGAAAATTAAGAGATCGGACATGGCCGCCCATTTGCTCACGTGTCCTGCAAATGTTCTAGTTTGTCCAAATGATGACGGCGAATGTTTAAACCCATGCAACAAGGCTGTCCGAAGAGAAGAATATGCATGGCATTCCTTAAATGTACACGGAGATAATGCCATAAATACACGTGTGGATTGTCCACTGTGTACATTCACGAGCCAGAAACGATCGCCCATGGTTCCAGAGAGTTATATAGTCCATAGTCCATTGTTAAATAGTTATGGTCTGGTTATTGTAAACAAAGCATTCGACCCAAAGTTTGAAAACGACAACAATGATTTAAATAAAGAAGTTGGGATTTCGTGTAATAATCAGCAATCTCAGATTTGGGATTTAGCTAGTTATTCTGTCAACGTGTATCCAAGTTTGGAGGACCTTCCTGACAACATTCTTGAATATCTATTATTATTTCTGGACAGTTTCTCCTTAAATAATTTATCATTAACTAGTAAATTCCTACGACGTATATGCAAATCTGTGCTGGACAAAAAAGGAATGGTGGAACCCGTCTGGTCAAAAACCGAAGGTGAAGGTCATACTTGGGATTTCTCAAGATGGGTGAGTTAAAATAGTATCGATATGATAAGTATATGATATTGTTTATAATTGGTATTTGTTGACGTTGGTCTGAAGCGTAAAATTCGTTGGTGGTTACGTACATGTGTACAATGTTATACAAAGTTGATAAAGAGAGAAAACAATCCTTTTACAAACAGTTGTCGGCAAATTGATACACGAACACCATTAGATTATAGTCATACAAAGTTTATTGAATATCTAAATCGATGTGTTGAATCATAGTTGATGCAAGCTGCGGATTGAGACGGGGTGTGCATCCCTTCTAAAACGCCAATGTTCCTATACTCCCTCATTTATTTGATTCCATGTTTTTTTTCTTGTATTGATTGTTAATGTTGCCCAAGTCATATACATTATGTTATAATCACTGTACAGGGAGAGGGCTTCATTTAAATATAAGTTGTGATTACTTGTGCCCAATACATATCAGCTTTTCATGAATGAAATATGTTTAAACTAAAAACGCCAATGTATCGGTTCACAGACAACTACAGACCCATCCCAAAGTTTCATTTTACTTGCATAATTCATTGTTTGTAAATCAGTGTTACGAATATAGATTAAATACCTCTCACATGACATTTTAAACAATCAATAATTCACAGTATAATACATTTTCAGAGATGGTCTTTCAGTACTTCTTTTACACCCGTGAGACTTTGGAAATATCATCTCAGTACACCTCTTGCTGAACACTTGAAATCATGTCCGCTCTACCCAGAAAGGGTAGCAAATGATAGGCCGAATGAAATAATCGAGTGTGAAAACAAATGTGGGTTTTCATTTACAAGACTACAAGAACAGGAACATAAAAAACGATGTCAGCTGGAAAACGTTAACTGTATCAATAAACAATACGGTTGCCCGGCAGTCGTCAGGAGATCTAAGATGGCGTCTCATTTACGAGAATGTCCTGCAAACACAGTCAAATGTCCTGCCAAAAATATGCGACCAGAGATGAATGGCAAGTGCCAAAGAATATTTCGAAGGGAGGAGATGGTTGGACACCAACAGTTTACACATTTGGACATCTGCGAGGATACCATTATGACTTGTCCACTTAAGAATGACGGTTGCGAGTTCTCCATTGCAAAACGGTCACCGGCCAAACCGAAAGGGGAGGTAATATTCGACGAAGGTTTGAAAACGTTCAACGTGATTCAAGAAGAGCCATCAAATGTTTCCGAATCCGTTAATAGTCAGAGAGAACAAGATGTTGATATATCATATGTTGATGATGGTATGTCAACGCAATATTATAGAAGTCCATCGACATTGTCACGGGAAACTTCCAGGGATAAACATTACAGTTATTTTGAGAATATACCTAGAACGTTGACACTATATATTTTATCTTTATTAGACAGCATAAGTCTGGGGAATTTAGCGAAAACAAACACAAATTTCAGAGATATATGTGAATCTGTGTTACCTGAAAAGGGAATGGTTGAATCAGTCTGGCAGAAATCTGACACGTCATCATGGAGTATATCTAAAAGGGTGAGTACTTGTAAATATATATAAGGCAAAACTGAGAAAAACAAACAACAAACACAAACAAAAACAAACAAACAAACAAAAACAAAAACAAACTGTATTTCCTCCTACCCTACAGCCCCTAATACCGGTATTAATGTCAAAATCGTAGAGAAGCAACGTTGATACCCTAACATACACTTCAAATACATGAGGCTCACTTTCCTGACTTGGTAAAGGCACTTCAATAAAAGGGGGGGTGAATAGTTTTATGGGCCCATACCGCTCTTCTTAATGGCATAATGTAGTCATGCAAGTGCTTTCCACATGTGAGTAAAATGCCGACCCTCACATTTAGCCGGGTGAACAGTGCTATTTGTCTTCTTCCAATAAAGTTCACCCTTCAGTGGTCCTGAGTTTTATCGAATTTTTGCTCTGTACATTTTGTACATTCACGACAAGGAGGCATGTGATTAATTTCATTAAAACACTTCTGAAATAGTACCGTTAAGACTGTGATGTGAATGTCTACATGTAAATGAGCCAGCTCTATCTTGCACACTTCAAATGTGGGATCACTGATTAGCACTGCTGGCAAGATATTATAAAAGAACCCCATTATCTTACATTATACATAATATTTTTACTCTTCGTGACACAGAAGTTGACATATGTATAATATTAGTTCGTTCTATCAAAGAGAGATGATGGCATCAACCATTATCTAAATATTAGATAGTATACAACGCCATCCTCAGACATAATAGTGAAACAATAGTCAACTTTGAACCTGAATCTAATTGTCAATCTGTGCGCAATGTTAACTGACTTTTCAACAAGGTGTTGAATAAAAGTCAAATGTTGAAATTATTATATCTGGCTAAAAGATTAATATTGTCTTCCAAAGTCCAACTTATAATCCATTAATGAACCAAAAGCACATTTTAGTTACTGTCACAAGCCAGAACCTTGATTTCTAACGCAATATGTCGTAGCCTCTTTTTTGTGTTCAATGGTTTGAGGTTAGTAGTGATTGTTCGTTGTTGATATTGGAATTTTTTGCTATCACCGTTTTTTGTTGATATTAGTAGTATTTTTTATACCCCCGCTCGACGAGAGTCGGAGGTATATAGCAGGGGTGGATCCAGGATTTCAAGTTAGGGGGGCGCACTTAAAATAATCGCGCCGAGCGGAGTGAGTCGCGAATTTTTTGGGGTATTTCGTGTGAAAAATCACGATTTTACGCCAAAAAAAACATATTTTTTCCAATTTTAGGGGGGGCGCGCACCGGGTGCGCCCCCCCTGAATCCGCCCCTGTATAGGGATCCTCATGTCCGTTCGTCCGTCCGTCACACTTTTGGTTTCCAGATGATGATTGAAGTACCGCTCAACCAAATCTTCTCAAACTTTAAAACAAAGCTGTAGACCATTAAATACAGGTCAAGTTCGATTACGGTGTATTTCTCCTTTACCGTTCCTGAGTTATGGCCCTTTTTCTCTTAGAAAATAAGGACTGTTTAGGATTCCAGATGATATTTAAAGTATGGCTCAACCAAATCTTTTCAAACTTTAACACAATGCTGTGGGCCACTAAATACAGGTTAAATTCGATTACTGTGTATTTCACATTTACCGTTCCTGAGTTATGGCCCTTTTTCTCTTAGAAAATAGGGACTTTTTTGGTTTCCGGATGATATTTACAGTATGGCTCAACCAAATCTTTTCAAACTTTAACACAATGCTGTGGACCATTACATACAAGTTAAGTTCCATTACAGTATATTTCACACTTACCGTTCCTGAGTTATGGCCCTTTTTCTCTTACAGGGAGTTTATGGGTTTCCGGATGGTATTTAAAGTATGGCTCAACCAAATCCTTTCAAACTTTAACACAATGCTGTGGACCACTAAATACAGGTTAAGTTCGATTACGGTGTATTTCACATTTAGCGTTCCTGAGTTATGGCCCTTTTTCTCTTAGAAAATAGGGACTTTTTAGGTTTCCAAATGATATTTAAAGTACCGCTCAACCAAATCTTTTCAAACTTTAACACAATGTGATGTACCATAAAATACAGGTTAATTCGATTATGGTGAAATTGACATTTATCGTTCATGAATTGTGGCCCTTTTTCTCTTAGAAGATAGGGACTTTAAAGGTTTCTGGGTGAGCATTTCATAATTTGGAATGCGGGGGTATCTGTGATCACCAGATCAACTTTCTCTAGTTTTTTTACTATCACTATTTTTGTTGATATTGGTGGAATTGTTTTTGACTATCACTGTTTTTGTTGATATTGGTGGAATTTTTTACTATCACTGTTTTTTTTTATATTGGTGGAATTTTTTACTATCACCGTTGTTGTTGATAAGAGTAGTAACAAAATTACCGAACACCGAGCAATCTTCCAAAGGGAAAGGCAAAACTCATATGTCAACAAACAGACAAAATCAGTCAACAACCAGAAAACTGGGAAAACCGCAATGGCCCTGACCTGGTACAGACATTTCCAAAGAAATGGTGGGTTGAATCAGATTTTACGGAGCCAAACCTCCCGCTTCCATTACGTTTAAAAGGTTCCGGTTATTACTATTAACAGCATTTTTAACAATACTGGGACAAAATAGGTATAATAGTAGTCAACACAGTACTTTATGAAATCCATCGTTTAATATCGTCTCTTCAGAACGGTTTAACTAAACGGTCATCTTCTTACTCAATTTGATTTCAAATGAGATGTTGAACGACGTCATGTCTAAACCACGATTACTTAATCCTTATCTTTATACATTTTCCATATTTACTTTATGAAAATCCATCGTTTATTATCGTCTCTGCAGAGACAGGATATTTTTCGACAAGATCTTGGTATCGGAATATAAACTTTTTAAGAGATTGAATAAGGCGAATCTTTTTATAGCCCTGGTCCAGTAGCCTGTTTCTCAGATAAAGATGGCGTTTCAAGAAATCAGAATAATTGCTACTGGCCCTTGCATAACGAATCAATTGCGAGATGTAAACACCATATGCAGGAGAAGCTGTTATATTGCTGCACATATTTGGAAAATTTATAATTTTAAAATTGAAGTCATCCCGTGTATCATAAATTTTAGTACTGAGTTGACCACTGTCGTCAAATTCGAGGTATCAGTCCGAAAATGATGCGGACGAAGCTGTATCTATGGTCTCTTTAATTTCCAGCTCTGGAGGATATATCAATGGAAAAAATCTGCAAATCTAGGATTATTGATAGATAAAACGTCATCAATATATATGTATGTGAAATTAAAGACTCTAGCTTCATGAATCTTCTTATCTATTACAAGATTTTGAAGAAACTTCGACTCATATGAGTATAAAAATAAATCGGCTAGAAGAGGGGCACAATTGTACCCATTGGTATGCCGACAACCTGCTGAAACAATGCCCCTCCAAATGAGACAAATATGTTATCGATGAGGAACTCCAGCATACTGATCACTTGTTCCTCTGAGTAGCATGTTTTACCTTTTTGGATTTTGTTTGAAAAATATGTGGAATTGTAGCCTAATACAACAAATTTTGAGCCATCTTTTCTATGACTGAAAGCTTTGTGAATGGTTTCTTTTCAGCGTTTTTTTAATTTGTTATGCGGTAGGGTGGTATACAGAGTTGAAAAATCAAACGTTTTGATGGAGGATACCTGAGAGAAAGATCTTGATTTAAGGTTATCCAAAAGATCTTTAGAGTTGTTCAAAATCCACATGTGATTTATGCCACTACGCGAGTAAACAGTTTCACAATTATTCTGTTGTCCCTCTTTTACTGCAGACAGAATCTTTGTCAGGTAAATAGACAAGTCATTTGTCGAACAAGTTGATAATCCCGCTATGTACCTTTCTTTGTATGGTGTCTTATGGAGTTTAGGTATCCAATACAAATAGGGTAAATCCTCAGACTCTTTACCAGAGGGAATGTTTAAAGAGGTCATGAAGGCTCTGTGGTTAGCTAGGATTTCATCTTTGTCGAACGAAGTTGGTTTGTATGTGGTATTACCAGAGGTGTTGTTATTTATGCCTAATTCCTTGATTAGGCATTCGTAGTAATATGATTTACATACAAACACGATGTTGTTGGAAGCCTTGTCCGCAGGAACGATAACATATTTGTCATGAAGAGAGGAAAGACACTTAACAGCTTCTTGGTCTTTAAATACAGACTTAGGTCGACTATTAACACAATTTTTGAGTTTG
>MJUT01031117.1:533204-546146 GCA_002080005.1 Gigantidas platifrons
TTTCACACTTACCGTTCCTGAGTTATGGCCCTTTTTCTCTTACAGGGAGTTTTTAGGTTTCCGGATGGTATTTAAAGTATGGCTCAACCAAATCCTTTCAAACTTTAACACAATGCTGTGAACCACTAAATACAGGTTAAGTTCGATTACGGTGTATTTCACATTTAGCGTTCCTGAGTTATGGCCCTTTTTCTCTTAGAAAATAGGGACTTTTTAGGTTTCCGGATGATATTTAAAGTATGGCTCAACCAAATCTTTTCAAACTTTAACACAATGCTGTGAACCACTAAATACAGGTTAAGTTCGATTACGGTGTATTTCACATTTAGCGTTCCTGAGTTATGGCCCTTTTTCTCTTAGAAAATAGGGACTTTTTAGGTTTCCAAATTATATTTAAAGTACCGCTCAACCAAATCTTTTCAAACTTTAACACAATGCTGTGGACCACTAAATACAGGTTAAATTTGATTATGGTGTATTTCACATTTACCATTCATAAGTTATGGCCCTTTTTCTCTTAGAAAATAGGGACTTTCTAGGTTTCCGGATGGTATTTAATGTATGAATCAACCAAATCTTTTCAAACTTTAACACAATGTGATGTACCATAAAATACAGATTAAATTCGATTATGGTGAAATTGACATTTATCGTTCATGAATTGTGGCCCTTTTTCTCTTAGAAGATAGGGACTTTAAAGGTTTCTGGGTGAACATTTCATAATTTGGAATGCGGGGGTATCTGTGATCACCAGATCAACTTTCTCTAGTTTTTTGACTATCACTATTTTTGTTGATATTGGTGGAATTGTTTTTGACTATCACTGTTTTTGTTGATATTGGTGGAATTTTTTACTATTACTGTTTTTGTTGATATTGGTGGAATTTTTGACTATCACCGTTGTTGTTGATAAGGGTAGTAACAAAATTACCGAACACCGAGCAATCTTCCAAAGGGAAAGGCAAAACTCATATGTCAACAAACAGACAAAATCAGTCAACAACCGGAAAACTGGGAAAACCGCAATGGCCCTGACCTGGTACAGGCATTTCCAAAGAAATGGTGGGTTGAATCAGATTTTACGGAGCCAAGCCTCCCACTTCCATTACGTTTAAAAGGTTCCGGTTGTTACTATTAACAGCATTTTTAACAATACTGGGACAAAATAGGTATAATAGTAGTCAACACAGTACTTTATGAAATCCATCGTTTAATATCGTCTCTTCAGAACGGTTTAACTAAACGGTCATCTTCTTACTCAATTTGATTTCAAATGAGATGTTGAATGACGTCATGTCTAAACCACGATTACTTAATCCTTATCTTTATACATTTTCCATATTGACTTTATGAAAATCCATCGTTTATTATCGTCTCTGCAGAGACAGGATATTTTTCGACAAGATCTTGGTATCGGAATATAAACTTTTTAAGAGATTGAATAAGGCGAATCTTTTTATAGCCCTGGTCCAGTAGCCTGTTTCTCAGATAAAGATGGCGTTTCAAGAAATCAGAATAATTGCTACTGGCCCTTGCATAACGAATCAATTGCGAGATGTAAACACCATATGCAGGAGAAGCTGGTATATTGCTGCACATATTTGGAAAATTTATGATTTTAAAATTGAAGTCATCCCGTGTATCATAAATTTTAGTACTGAGTTGACCACTGTCGTCAAATTCGAGGTATAAGTCCGAAAATGATGCGGACGAAGCTGTATCTATGGTCTCTTTAATTTCCAGCTCTGGAGGATATATCAATGGAAAAAATCTGCAAATCTAGGATTATTGATAGATAAAACGTCATCAATATATATGTATGTGAAATTAAAGGCTCTAGCTTCATGAATCTTCTTATCTATTACAAGATTTTGAAGAAACTTCGACTCATATGAGTATAAAAATAAATCGGCTAGAAGAGGGGCACAATTCGTACCCATTGGTATGCCGACAACCTGCTGAAACATTGCCCCTCCAAATGAGACAAATATGTTATCGATGAGGAACTCCAGCATACTGATCACTTGTTCCTCTGAGTAGCATGTTTTACCTTTTTGGATTTTGTTTGAAAAATATGTGGAATTGTAGCCTAATACAACAAACTTTGAGCCATCATTTCTATGACTGAAAGCTTTGTGAATGGTTTCTTTTCAGCGTTTTTTTTTAATTTGTTATGCGGTAGGGTGGTATACAGAGTTGAAAAATCAAAAGTTTTGATGGAGGATACCTGAGAGAAAGATCTTGATTTAAGGTTATCCAAAAGATCTTTAGAGTTGTTCAAAATCCACATGTGATTTATGCCACTACGCGAGTAAACAGTTTCACAATATTTCTGTTGTCCCTCTTTTACTGCAGACAGAATCTTTGTCAGGTGAATAGACAATTCTTTTGTCGAACAAGTTGATGATCCCGCTATGTACCTTTCTTTGTATGGTGTCTTATGGAGTTTAGGTATCCAATACAAATAGGGTAAATCCTCATACTCTTTACCAGAGGGAATGTTTAAAGAGGTCATGAAGGATCTGTGGTTAGCTAGGATTTCATCTTTGTCGAACGAAGTTGGTTTGTATGTGGTATTACCAGAGGTGTTGTTATTTATGCCTAATTCCTTGATTAGACATTCGTAGTAATATGATTTACATACAAACACGATGTTGTTGGAAGCCTTGTCCGCAGGAACGATTACATATTTGTCATGAAGAGAGGAAAGACACTTAACATCTTCTTGGTCTTTAAATACAGACTTAGGTCGACTATTAACACAATTTTTGAGTTTGCGAATCTGACCTTGTACTAGAGACCTGATTGTTCTAGTGGAATATTTTTTACAATCACCGTTTTTGTTAATATTGATGAAATTTTGAATATCACCGTTTGAACTTTCTTTTCTTAATGTTGTAACATTAAACTATTTTTTTTCTATTTATAGAAATGGTATTTCAGTACAGCTTGTTCGCCTGTTCAGAGATGGGATTATCATCTCAGTACTCCAATCAGTGAACACATGAAAGAATGCTCAAAATTCAAAGACAAAAATGTGCACACAGAGAACAAAGTTCTAGTCATGTTCGGAATAGAATAGTATGACGGATGTTGACACAAGAACAGATATTTTTACATGTGTTTTACCCTATACTAGCTTTATTTAATATACTATAAAGACAACTTCACAATACTTCTACTACCGGTAATCCTTTAGTTTATATTATATTTGTATTCTATCTTTTTTTTATTCAACCTTTTTGACTCCATGGATCATAGGAGGATATCTTTGCAACTTGACTAGATGAGTACCTGGACTTGCCATTTTTATTTTGGACTCGCCAATATTTTCAATTTCAGATTTTAGATTATTAAAATAGTGGGAACTCACTAAAATTTTCAGAAATGTCTTCTGGACTCCTCAAATTAATTTGTTATAACTATTGCCATAATTTTGTGATGTATTGCCATCATTTAGTGAGGTATTATCATCATTTTGTGAGGTTTTGCCATCATTTAGTGAGGTATTATCATCATTTTGTGATGTATTGCCATCATTTAGTGAGGCATTATCATCATTTTGTAAGGTATTGCCATCATTTTGTGAGGTATTATCATCATTTTGTGAGGTATTGCCATCATTTAATGAGGTATTATCATCATTTTGTGAGGTATTGCCATCATTGTGTGAGGCATTATCATCATTTAGTGAGGTATTGCCATAATTTTGTGATGTATTGCCATCATTTAGTGAGGTATTATCATCATTTAGTGAGGTATTGCCATCATTTAGTGAGGTATTATCATCATTTTGTGAGGTATTGCCATCATTTAGTGAGGTATTGCTATAATTTTGTGAGGTATTGCCATAATTTTGTGATGTATTGCCATCATTTAGTGAGGTATTATCATCATTTTGTAAGGTATTGCGATCATTTAGTGAGGTATTATCATCATTTTGTGAGGTATTGCCATCATTTTGTGATGTATTGCCATAATTTAGTGAGGTATTATCATCATTTTGTGAGGTATTGTAATCTTTATGTGACTATTGTCATAATTTTGCAAGGTATTTGAGAACTACCAGGCAACTAACATCGTCGAAAAACAAGTGAAGAACAATACAAAGTGTTTTGACATACAATCAAGCAAAACACATCAATTCTCAAATTCATTCTTTGTAAAAACACTAATTGATTGGAACCATCTAGAAGACTCAGTTGTGTGCGCAACTAGTGTTGAGGGCTTCAAATCTGCTCTCACAAACCGTCTATAAATCGACGGTGCTCTCTTTACCGTTGGATATGAGCCAGAATTCAACACACTCATGAATACAGATTAAGAGATACAGATTGCCATAATTTTGTGAGGTATTTTCATCATGTATCATCTACCGTCTGGATATTTTTGACATTTTACAGTATTTCTGACGCAATACTGGTCTAATTAGATCCAAACCTGGTAGAATTGTTACTAGTACTTTTCTTGGGTGTTTCTCAACATGGTTTTAGTAAATTAAGAAGAGTTTGAAAATACCAAAGGGGTAATCAGAATCAGTATATTGAAGAAGAACATACAACACAATGGCCTAAAGAAAAAGTACAGAAGGACAAACAACGATCTACAAAACATTTACATGTATATAAAACTAAAGATCGAGTAACACGAACCCCACTAAAAACCGGGGATGAACTCATTTGCTCCAGAAGGGTAAGCAGTTCCTGCTCCACTGGTGACACCCGTCGTGTTAATCTAGCTACAAACCCGGTGATAAGTCATGAACGAGGAAAGAACCGGGAAGTGTTTACACAAGTGGAACATATCCGTGGTCAGTTGCCTTACAGATATAACGGTCAACCAAGTCATGGTGGCGACCGTAAAACCTTCGAAGTATTGGTTCAGTAGCTTCCTTGTTAGTAGCAACCCTCGATCAAGGAAATCCTGATAGGACCCACAAGCTCTAGAATATCGTATCAACTGAGAGATATATACTCCATATGCAGGTGCTGCTGGAATATTGCTACATTTGAATGGAAAGTTCACGATGGGAAAATTGAAATCATCTCTTTTGTCGTACAGTTTTGTTCTAGGAGGAGAGGGACCTAGATTGCATGCACTCTAACAGATCTTTAGAGTTCCTCAGAATTCACACATGATTCACACCACCCCTCGAGTAGTTAGTGTCACAGTCACTCGGAAGCCTTGTTTTGACCACCGATAGAATACATGTTAATAATTTGGAAAGAGGTTTCGTCGAGCATTTGGCAGACCCAGCAATATAGGGCTGTTTGAAAGGCCATTTGTGTAATTTAGGAATCCAGTAGAGTGATGGTAGATCCAGTTCTTCATCTTTGGTTGAAATTCCAAAGGAACATAACACGGATCTATGATTGTCGGGGTATATGTAGGGTTACCAAGTGAATTGTCAATACCCAATTCCTTTATCAAGCAGCCTATGTAATGTGATTTACACACAAAAACAATATTGTTAGGGGCCTTGTCAGCGGAGACAATAACATATTTGTCATGAAGGAGAGACAGGTGTTTAGCAACGTCTGGGTCTTTAAATATTGATGTAGAGAGTGTGCTCATAGACCCACTGATATTTAAAAAAAAATTCTGATTTGTATATGCGACCTCACACTCTTCACCCATTCGGAAAGAGTATCTAAGTCCTCCTTTCCATGTTTTGCCCATTGTCTGGCATAATCCCCGACGGAATCGATAAGTATTTTAAAGTTATGTTTCCAGTTTATGGATTTAGGCTAACGATATTCAAACCCTTTGTCGAATACCTCTCATAGAGAGCAGTTGTTGATAATTTTAAGGTCACCAGTTATAACATGACCAGTCGGATTATATATGAATGGGGAACTTGCACATGTGCAATCAGGAGGCTTAGATTTGAAATCGTCAATATTAAGATCATGCAACACGTGTTTGTAATTAATTTTTTTGATGCTATTGGTATGGTATAAACATACGTAATTATAGGCACGGACTGATCCTTAAAATATGGTAGAATTTAAGATTTGACTAATACCATGAAGATATTTGTTGGCAAACGACAGTTTCAGAAAGGAACGTTTGTCTATTTCAACATTCTTAATACCAACAGGTTTGAAAAGTCTGACCGGCAATATCCAAGACCATTACAGTAAACTTGCATTCATTTGAATTCGGATTTGTAACATTGTTTACAAAGCATGAGTTGTACAAGGCGTGTGATTTTGAAAGTGGTAGTGAAAATAGTTTCGAGCGAATGTGATGCATACCCAACGATTTCTGCATAAATGGTAAAAGGTCATTTAGTGAAACATCATGAAAGATAGGGGATGTATAGTGACGATGACCATGGCTTCGTTTACGCCGAGGAGCTGAGTTGAAAATATCCATCATATTCACCGATCTACAGGTAGGGCTAGATAGGATGCTTATACCATCAATTTTGTCATTACAACCATGGCTGCTGGACCAATTATGATTGGCTCAATTTCAAAAATCTTTTATGTATGATGGGATTGTTACTTGGTAGGAATGTTCACGAATTATTTTGTTCTCTCTCTTAAAAACTACAAACTTGCAATAACCCAAACTAAGAGGGGATATTTAAGCTCGGATGAGGGGATACAGGCTCATGTGCGGGATACAGACTTGTATGAGCAATTATTCAGCTATATCATGGCGAAAAGAAGTTAATTTTCAATCAGTGAAATGATGATGAGGTCCGCTGTGTTCTAGACCAACAGGCTTAGTTGGATATTTATAGTGCTAGCTGACTGAAACAATAGTCCGCGGATAGACATGTCGCCCAACTCTGACACATTATCCTGATTCCGAGCCAACCATTCTTTGATCTTTCTCCTTAATGCTGCGTGCTTAGCGGAGAAGCAACATATGCCAATTTTATAGTCTTTGGTTTGACCTATTGGGACTCGAACCCACGATCTACCGCACTCGAGGCGAGCACGCTAACCATTACTTATTTTAATTTTGATATATTAAATTAAAATCTCACGCCACGATAGGATTGAAATACAGTTAAACCTGTATTCAGAGGACACATTTAGGACAAAGACAAAGTGGCCTCTCAACAGAGGTTCAATTCATATGGAATGTTCTATGATGGGACAAGAAAAAGGTGACCTTTTAATGCAGGTGACTGCTTAATAGAGGTGATCACATGGGCAGATTTGACTGTATTGCCAAAAGTGGCCTTCAATAACGAATTATTGTAATACATAACTATTATCTTGTTTATATCATTGATGAGAATATGAGGTCAGAGTTCACGATAGGTATTTGCATTGATTTCGCATGCATGTTATCATGTAGTCCTGTGAAGATTAGTATTACAACTACTCCGATCTGTAAAATCGTTCGACACTAATGACTTATTTCGATAAACGGAAGATTTTGAAGGAGCTTCTGTTTGGTACGATCACATTTATTGTTTTGTATATGTAAATAGAAGAAAGGGGTATGTTTGATTTTTTTTTATTTATTATTTATTTTTAGTTTTTACTTGTCAGTTTTGAAAGCTTGCTCCCACTTACCCGTCCTGTGCTGAAGCCTGCCCCAACGACTTTCCAGTCCACTTGAAACGTTTGTCCACTTGCAAAGCCATCTCCACTTCGCACCCCCTCCCCCAAGTTTGCTCCATACTCCTACACCTCTCTCCTTTTGCTTACATAATGGTTAAGATCAACAATAATAATCTAACATTTGATTATAATAACAGAAATAAATTGGGAAAGTTTCTTTATACTAAATTGAGATATAAATCATATATATTCTACCAATTCAACTTTGTGTCACTAATCCTGAACCAAGCATATTATTTATAACAATAAATACATTGCCACAATAAAGTTTAAATAACATATTTTATCTTTGCGCTGAATCCCCTTATAACTGTCTATTAACTAGCCTAGTAGGGGAATATATTTTTGTGCCGAAACTAAACGCCTCGAGGAATATATGTTATCTGCATGTTGTGGCATGGAGTTGCCAATTCAGCAATTTTCAGCTATAACAAGTTAATTTTCAATGAAATGATGATGAGGTCCGCTGTATTCTAGCTCACTGAAACAACAGTCCGCGGTAGACATGTCGCTCCACTCGGACACATTATACTGATTCCGAGCCAACCAGTCTTTGCTCTTTCACGAAGCAACAAATACCAATTTTAATGTCTTTGGTTTGACCCGACCGGGGCTCGAAACCACGAAGTACCGCAAGGAACGAAGGTTTTGATAAAACGTGTTATCTACATACAGTATCCTGATAATAACATTTCTAACAAAGAGGCTAGATTAAAAAAAAAATACTCCGAGAGAAGGCTACTGCCCTTACTTAAATCGTGAGTTTTAACCTGATTTCATGGTAATACAATTCCAAATAATGGGTATGCCAACATTACAATAATACAAGTCCATGAAAGAGGTGTAATTATATTAACACAAAAACGCACCCATCATTTTTGAACAGACAAAGAAGAAAAGCCACACGTTTATCACTGTAACCGAATGACAGATGATGATAATTACAGAAAAAACACATGGCGATTAAAGATTATTTTTGACACAAGAACAGATGCCCCCTCCCTTGGACATAATTTCATCTTTCAAGTTCCCTTTTAAAATATTAAAATAAAACAGGACAATTTTGGGGTACAAACTTATTGATGGAATATTCCAAATGAAAAATGGCAATCACTCAGTCAAACATGATTCGATCAAACTACCACAGTTATATATGCAAATCTGCTAATCAAGCATGCAAAGTTCTGAGGAGGTAATATTTCAAATGTAAGAGGAATTTCCGCGTAGAAACTGTTTGATAACATGTATAAGTCAACAAAGTCAATAACTCCTTCAAAATCACCGTGATAATATGCGAATCTTCATATTGTAATACTGGCAAGCAATCATGCAAAGTGTTGAATAATTTACGTTTTAACTGCAAGAGTTTCGCGTGCAAAATTTTGTTACGGACGGACAGAATTAAAACGAATAGAGGGAGGGTTGAGAGTTGGTATTGTTCTATGAGTCTGTTTTTCATCCATAAATTATCTGTAATTGCTGATTGAGCTTTAGCCCCTCACCTCCCCCCTCGTCCCTACCAGGAATAGTCCTTGACCCGCTTGAAACCTAAGACTGGTACTTCATTAGCTATTGCCATCACTTGGCGTCCGTCGTCGTCGTCGTCCGTCGTTAGCTTTTCACATTTCAATCTTCTCCCCAGAAACCACTGAGCCAAATGGAACCAAACTTGGCAGGAATGTGCATCAGGAGGTCCTCTGTATAAAGTATGTTTTTTGTTTCGATCAGGAATTCAACATGGCGGCCAGGGCCAATAATTTGTTTTGATTGGCTCAATTTTCAAAGATCTTCTCGTCAGAAACTACACAGCCAATGGAATTGTTTTATGGTGTGAAGGATCCTTGGGTGGTCCTCTACCAAAGGTATGTTTTTGGTGCATATGCAAAATCCAAGATGGCCGCCACAGCAGGATGAAGTTTAACATTGGACCCTATGGTAAATACCTTCAAAGATCTTCTTCTCAGAAGCCACAATGTCAGTAAAAATGATATCTTGCAGACATGTTTTCCTTTGATGGTCCTCTACCAAAAATATGTTTTTGGTGCTGATCTGAAGTCAAAAATGGCCGTCACTGCGGGACAAAGTTTAACATTTGACCCTATGGGAAATACCTTCAAAGATCTTCTAAATCTGTTTTCTGTGGAAAGAAAGATAACTCCAATTTAATCTGTGAAAGAGATAACTCTATTTAAATATTGACATAATTTACTTTAGTATAAGACAGTTAAAATGAATCTGTATTAAAAAAATGTGATCGAGATACCCACCCTAAACCGTATATATTTATGATCAGGGTGACTAGGCAAATTAAATGCCTTATAGATCAGGCCCCCGGGGAAGGAGGGTCATACCCCACCCCCTACCTGAAGTGAACTTTTTAATGGTTGAGATCCCCACCCCTAAACCATATATATTTATGATCAGGGTGACTAGGCAAATTAAATGCCTTATAGCTCAGGCCCGGGGGGTCATCCCCAACGCCCTATCTGAAGCGAACTTTTTAATGGTTGAGATCCCCACCCCTAAACCATATATATTTATGATCAGGGTGACTAGGCAAATTAAATGCATTATAGCTCAGGCCACGGGGGTCATACCCCACCCCCTACCTGAGGTGACCTTTTTAATGGTTGAGATCCCCTCCCCCAAATTATATATATTTATGATCGGGGTGAATAGATAAATTAAATGCCCCAAGAGTTGAGGCCCGAGGTCATCCCCATCCCCTACCGGAAGTTTTTTTTTATAGCCGAGTATAAAACAAGACCAAATGATTTTGACTTGCAACTCGTTTTAGTTAGTAATGTCCGAAAGGACAAGTTAAAAAAAAGTGTTAATGTATAGGCCTGTGGGAAGCACCTATAGGCTATGGAATGTTCTGTATTAAGTTTCTTCAGAGCAGAATGCAAGGTTAGCGACACAGGCTCAGCTCAGTTCTGAGCCTCTAGTTTTACACTTGCTGTGCATTGAAGAGATGGATTTTGCAGAAATGTCACTTTGTCCTGTTTAATAGGAACAAAAAAGCCTGTTTGAGCCTTTAGACCTAACTCCGACAGCTTTTTCTAAACATTTTAACAATGTACGAACTGCACATAAATTCTTTGGAACTGGAAAAGGTAATGCTGGAATGACAAACTCGTTAGACCCTTTTCTGACATCTGATTTTTAGCTAAAAAGGCTGGGTCAGTCAAAAGGGTAACTAAGAACTTGTTTGCCCCAAAACAGATACAGGACTCGGCAACAGAAAGAGCATGAAGTTCGCTTCTTCTGCAACCTGTAGCCAAAGCTTAAAGAAAACAGCCTTTATAAGTACAAAACTTCAAGGAAATTATATATAAATGTGAAACCTGTAAAGCTATAAGAGTAATTCCCAAGTTCCCGTCGGACCGGTACTAAACGTATTTAACCATGGATGATAAAACTCATCACTGCCAAAAATAGGGACCACCTTGGAGATGGATTGTCCTTGCAATAGCTGACCTGTAACTCTTAATGGTAGAATGTGTATACATTTCTCTTCATATAGGTACAGAAAAAAAATCAGCTAGTTGCGGGGCAGTATTTCTGAGAGGATCAATTTGCAAGATTGATCATTTTTAGTTATGTACTAGTATTAACCTTGTAGACTGTCTAACAGCTCCAATGATGTTCATTTGTTTTATCAGAAAAGCCTCTGTTTGTCTATCAAGTCCTGACAGCAACCAATCGTTCTAATGCGATTTCTCCAGCTCTTGGTGTAGCTCTCCATTGAATTGCTTGAGATAAATTGTTCTCTCCTCTATCAAGGGAAGGTGGACTGGTTTTGAACATGACAATGGGAGAAGGTCCCGAAACAAAGAATGGCTTTGTCAATCCGGAGAAATATGAATAGGTTGAAGACACCAAAGGGGTAATCAGAATCCGTAAATCAAAGGACAGACAATACAATGGCCAAAGGACAGACAATACAATGGCCAAAGGACAAAAGGACAAACAATTAGCTACAAAACACTATATATAACTAATGATCGAGCAACACAAATACAAAACTGGGGGTGATCTCTGGTGTTCCGGAATTATCTTGCAACAACCGTGCCATTATTTTGCGTAAAATTCCACGAAGACAAAACGGCGAAAAGATGTAATTGCTAGCCGTGGGAAACAGAAGTTCAGCGGGGAAATAAATCATTTACACGAAGTGTAATATATTTTAAGATAATGTGTCGCTGTTTTCGCCACCATGTGGAAGTGACATAACACAAATACCGTGACCGTACGCAAACCACTAGAGTATATTCATTTTTTTTTCTACAAAACATAAATTAGATGCCATTCCCTGGATTCCCAACAATATATATTGCAGATGGAACAGAAAAAAAAACAGTTCCCTATGAAAAATAAATGTATTCCATGCAATTTCACGGTATTTTATGTAATTTCCACATAACCGAACACATTACTTAGCAACGTAATTGTCTAATCATGCGGTTGCCATGTCTGTGGCATTGAAGTTTTTACTATATCTCCAGAAAAATCTAAGAAGAATATATTACCAAACTATACGAGTTTCTGGCAACATATCCTGCATTGACTTTTATTAGCTGTCTTGAATTATGTAATTATGCTAATTACCGCCACAGTGAATAACAATACTGGTGTATAGTAGTGATGGTAAAAATGACGTCTTACCATGTTTTCATATCTACATAATAATAAGTTCTTAAAAACATTCAATTATTTCTTGTGCTGAAGTTACCTTTCCAAAGTGACTTGCGGCTGCACCAATCCTAAAAGAGCAACTCCCGATCCTGAATCATTGAATCCCACGACTTTCGGGACCTGATTTAATACTCGTCAACTCCCGATGCTGAATCATTGAATCCCAAGATGCTTAGAGCCTTATTTGATACTCGTCAAACTCCCAATGCTGAATCATTGAATCCCAAGATGTTTAGAGCCTCATTTAATACCCGTCAACTCTCGATGCTGAATCATTGAATCCCAAGACGCTTAGAACCTTATTTAATACTCGTCAACTGCCGATGCTGAATCATTGAATCCCAAGACATTTAGAACCTTATTTTATACTCGTCAACTCCCGATGCTGAATCATTGAATCCCAAGACTTTTAGAACCTTATTAATACTCGTCAACTCCCGATGCTGAATCATTGAATCCCAAGACTTTTAGAACCTTATTTTATACTCGTCAACTCCCGATGCTAAATCATTGAATCCCACGACTTTTAGAACCTTATTTAATACTCGTCAACTCCCAACGCTGAATAATTGAATCCCAAGACTTTCGGAACCTTATTTAATACTCGTCAACTCCCGATGCTGTATCATTGAATCCCGAGTCTTTTAGGGCCTTATTT
>MJUT01031117.1:546340-574968 GCA_002080005.1 Gigantidas platifrons
TGAATCCCACGACTTTTAGAACCTTATTTAATACTCGTCAACTCCCAATGCTAAATCATTGAATCCCAAGACTTTCGGAACCTTGCTTAATACTCGTCAACTCCCGATGCTGAATCATTGAATCCCACGACTTTTAGAACCTTATTTAATACTCGTCAACTCCCGATGCTGAATCATTGAATCCCAAGACGTTTAGAACCTTATTTTATACTCGTCAACTCCCGATGCTGAATCATTGAATCCCGAGTCTTTAGGAACATTATTTAATACTCGTCAACTCCCGATGCTGAATCATTGAATCCCAAGACTTTTAGAACCTTATTTTATACTCGTCAACTCCCGATGCTGAATCATTGAATCCCAAGACTTTCGGAACCTTATTTAATACTCGTCAACTCCCGATGCTGAATCATTGAATCCCAAGATTTTAGAACCTTATTTTATACTCGTCAACTCCCGATGCTGAATCATTGAATCCCAAGATGTTTAGCGCCTTATTAATACTCGTCAACTCCCGATGCTGAATCATTGAATCCCAAGACATTTAGAACCTTATTTTATACTCGTCAACTCCCGATGCTGAATCATTGAATCCCACGACTTTTAGAACCTTATTTAATACTCGCCAACTCCCAACGCTGAATAATTGAATCCCAAGACTTTCGGAACCTTATTTAATACTCGTCAACTCCCGATGCTGTATCATTGAATCCCGAGTCTTTTAGGGCCTTATTTAATACTCATCAACTCCCGATGCTGAATCATTGAATCCCAAGACTTTTAGAACCTTATTTAATACTCGTCAACTCCCAATGCTAAATCATTGAATCCCAAGACTTTCGGAACCTTGCTTAATACTCGTCAACTCCCGATGCTGAATCATTGAATCCCACGACTTTTAGAACCTTATTTAATACTCGTCAACTCCCGATGCTGAATCATTGAATCCCAAGACTTTTAGAACCTTAATTTATACTCGTCAACTCCCGATGCTGAATCATTGAATCCCAAGATGTTTAGAACCTTATTTAATACTCGTCAACTCCCGATGCTGAATCATTGAATCCCAAGTCTTTTAGAACCTTATTTAATACTCGTCAACTCCCGATGCTGAATCATTGAATCCCAAGACTTTTAGAACATTATTTAATACTCGTCAACTCCCGATGCTGAATCATTGAATCCCAAGACTTTTAGAACCTTATTTAATACTCGTCAACTCCCGATGCTGAATCATTGAATCCCAAGTCTTTAGGAACCTTATTTAATACTCGTCAACTCCCGTCCCTATGCTGAATCATTGAATCCCAAGTCTTTTGGGACCTTATTTAATACTCGTCAACTCCCGTCCCAATGCTGAATCATTGAATCCCAAGTCTTTTGGGACCTTACTTAATAATATGAATGTCTACGGGATTATTTAATTAATGTGTCTGTATTTCTGTTAGAAGTATTTTTAACTATGATAATTTGTGCACATATTTTACTTTGATTTTATTAACCACAGCAATTGGTTAAGAAACTCGGATCCCTGTGGACGAACCCGGAGAAAAGAAGGTATTCGGTATACTTTTGGTCAAGTCAAGTCAAATTCTTTATTATGCCTCAGACACTAAAGTGTACAAGAGGACGTAAACATGAAACATATACATATATAACTGATGACAGACAGGATAATTCAAAGGCGTAGCTTACGTTGAGGCAACCGAGGCAGCTGCCTCGGTAAAACATATATGCAAAAAAAAATAATATAAAGACAATTAAATTTTAAATTAAATGGATTGGCACAGTTGCACATCCACAAGGATAAAGATGTTGACAGGGTCCGTGTGTTAGATAAGTTTGATGCAAGTGGGAGTCGCAGAATCGGAGCTTTGCACCTTTAGTGAGAAGTCATTGGTACTAACTAACAGTATTTCATTGTTCAAATTACCAGTTGTCTGTGTACAATAAATAAGTTCTTTATCTGTTGATTTCTAGCTAACTAATTATAAACAACAAACAAAACAAAGCAAAAGGCACATTAAGGGCAGTCTTGAACTTGCCGTGAGTCATAATATTATACTCATAGTTGAAGGGTTAGGCCTCATTGCAACTTCACGATGAAGAACAGCAATTAGAAGGTGCTGTTCCTGTATAGCAATCATGAACATAGTATGTTCTAGCTGCGGAACCGTAGCCCTTTATGGTCCTTTTTTTTTTGGCGGACCATAGGGCTACGGATTTCCCCTATACAAAAACTTGCGGAATTTGCGACCTCGATTGAGTCGCACCTTTCCATGGGTTTCTGGCGATCGGACGCCAAGTGTGCGTAGCCAATTGTGTATGTTTCGTTTCCTCAAATATTTTTCTATCACTCTACATAATTATTTATGCAAAATTATTAATATCCTTCTATTTATTACAACAAATATCTGATTACAGCTTAATCCCGCCTTCTCTGGACGCCATCTTGACACTATCGTATAATACGCAAATCGGATGCCGGAGAAGTCT
The DNA here is from genome assembly GCA_002080005.1 of Gigantidas platifrons. Taxonomy (NCBI): domain Eukaryota; kingdom Metazoa; phylum Mollusca; class Bivalvia; order Mytilida; family Modiolidae; genus Gigantidas; species Gigantidas platifrons. The sequence goes on from MJUT01031117.1 coordinate 548,837, forward strand.
TGTTCTGTTACGGCTTTTACATAACTTGTACTTTCGTTTGCCGATCAGACTTTCTTTATTCATTTTTCGGACTTTATTCTTGAAAAAAGCGGATATAATACACATTTCTTGCATTTTTACAACCAATAAATACAGGTTCCATTCACGAAAGTACAAGTTATGTAAAAGCCGTAACAGAACAAGACTTCTCCGGCATCCGATTTGCGTATTATACTATGGTGTCAAAGGTTGCAAATTCCGCAAGTTTTTGTATAGGGAAAATCCGTAGCCCTATGGTCCGCCAAAAAAAAATAAATAAAAAAAGGACCATAAAGGGCTACGGTTCCGCAGCTAAGTATGTTCAAGTTTATATGTGTGATTTTGTCTAATGCAATCCATAATATTTTTGAATCGGCGATTAACAAAGTTTCTTGGAATAAGTTATACATGTTAGATGACCATTACGAATGTACAATTGTATATAGCTGTGACATATTTAAAGTTATGACTTTTTTTTAAGCAAATCTAGTCCCAAATATACTCTAAATTGCACAAAATCGATGGGGGGGGGGGGCTTTGACCCCCAAACCCCCCAACGGGTCTTTGCCCCTATACCCCACTGGGCAGATAGCCCCCAGACCCCTGCCTCGGTAGAATAACATAGTAAGCTACGCCCCTGTAATTTACACATTAATATACATACAATAATCAAGTAGACATTCAATATACATAACAATGACGATACAGGTAATTTGACAATCAATATTTACATTGCATATAGTAGTCGAGTGGACCTTTCATGTAGATATCCACGTGTAAATTGACTCGCAATATTAACAGTACATATAATTACAAATCATAACGTGTTTTTAGGAGGAAATACACCAAAAAGTAAGTATTTTAGATTTACAGAAGTCTACTAACTTGTTTTAAAAATATAGAGATTTTTTTGTATAATTGAACATGACAGATTGATAGCATGGGTCCCTCTAAAACAAGAAACGAAACAGAAACGAAACGCAACGAAACGAAACAGAACCTGGCGAAACGAAACGGAACCTGGAGAAACGAAACGGAACTTGGCGAAACGAAACGAAACCTGGCGAAACGAAACGAAATTGAAACGAAATGAAACAAGGCGAAAGTATTTTAGAACCTATGGGAAAATAGTTGGCTAATTTATTTGAACCCATACGTCAGTCCGTTGGCTTTTTTACAAACGGTCAGTATAAAGTGATGGGTTTAGTCTGTACGTCCGTCCATCCGTTACCAAATGTGCACTCCCAACTCATTCTAAACTATTTAACTGGTCCATGAAACTTTCGGAGAATCTTGATTATATTGCCATTTTGCACCTCTTATTCCATTTTCTATCAGATTTGTTTTTTTTGGGGGGGGGGGGTATAATTTCTACTTTTATAGATGCTCGTCATACCCTTCACGGGCAATGTGATCATGTTATGTTTTGACATGTCCGTTGGTTTTTGATCACACTGTTGTTTCTTTACATTCCCTATTTTTATGCAATCTTTCTAATATCAACAAGCGGGTATCAATTGAACCACAAAACGGCAAGAAAATCGTAATTAAAATGACCTTTTTTTTTCGCTTTGAGGCAGTTTTGTTTTCACTTTGGCCTAAAAAAAAATATCTGCAATAATTCTCAAATTGTGTGTTATAAAAAAAGACTGTTTAATATGACTGCCGAGAGAATGTCCCTTCACGCGTACATTTCGTGTCAATTTCATGAAAAAACGTGCAACACATCAATATATTTATACGAAAAGTTAATCACGTGCCTCGCGCAGAGTAGATCATGCAAACCCTTCCGATGCACCTGGTGATACTCCCGGTTTTTGTGTGAGGGTTCAGATTGCTAGTGCTTTTATATTTTTATGGCGTTCGTTTTCAAATCTGTTTATTTGTTTTGTCCTTGTTGTTTCAGCAGTGTAATATGGGTGAGGTGGAAGAAGAAAATCATTTTCTATCATTTTGTAATCAACACACGGAGGGAGGACAGACAAAATCTAAATAAACTCACAATTCAAAGTTGTCCTAACCTTTTAAACGTGAATTCACAAGAACAATTTATTTGGTTAAAGACTTGTAAAAACACTACTGTATAGAAAATAAGAAGTCAGTTTATCCAGAGAAATTATTAATGATGCATGTCAGTATTTCATTTTATTGTTAACTTTACATTGTTTGCAGTTCTGGATCTGACACGGAGAAACACCATCCCCTGGTGTCTTTCCAAGTATTGCAACCAGTGGCAATACACACACACTAATCATGATCGTTATAATATGTCTTCGCCTTTTGTGGGCCCTTGATTGGAACAATAAAGTTATGTTATGTTATGTTATCATCTCTATTTGTGTGATCTCTGTATCACCATTTTGTTTTGGACCTAGGATTTTCTGGATTATTCCTTTGGCTTGTTGCTTTGATAGGAAGAACTCCCCTGTCCACAGTTCACCGAACCGTTAATACTAGTGACAGACATCAACGGAGCTTTGCCAAATTTTAAACCATGGGAATGTATTAGATATGTTTCGAAACATTATCCTTTTTGACGTTTCGGTTTTGTTCCTCAGTTTTATTTCGTTTTTTTCGATTCACTTTTTCGTTTCGTTTCGCCCGGTTTCGTTTCGTTTCGCCAGGTTTCGTTTCGTTTCGTTTCTGTTTCGTTTTTTGTTTTAGAGGGACCCTGATAGCATACCATTCATTTTAATTTCAGTAGGATTTTTTTGGTATAATATTGTGGTATATATCCACGGCTGCTTATCGCTCTCTTTCACCACAAAATGTTATGACGAGAAAATCATGAGATCGACTTCCCGTGGTGAATAAGAGCGACATATATTCCTGGTCACCGTACAAATGTAAGGAATTTCATAGCATATATTTCAGTATAATGAAAATTCGGCAATGTGATTCTGTGGCCAAGGCATTTTCCTTGATACCCGTTAGCTTTTATATCGAACAATACTTACTAATTTTCGTAAAAACGATTTGTGCCAGTTCCTGACAAAGGAAATCGGCAAAAATTTAACCAGTGCTCGTTGTTCTCGGCATTTTTAAGCAAACCAACAGTGTGAAATAATTTGATTTTATGACTTGCATTAATCGGATATGGAATAAATCGTCAAAATGTTTTTATCTTCCTACACGGGTTCCTCCAAATAAATGTGATGCATTAGATTGATAAGTTATGCATGAGAAATCGGGTGATGCATGAGAAACCAGTGATGATTTGAAATAATTTAAAGTAAAGCTCATTAAACGTTCCTTACAATAGAATGACTGTGCAGATATGATATTTTGCATGAAAATGATGATAAAGATTGGTCAAAAGAAGGAAGTTGGAGCAAGTATTTAGACCTCAAAAAGTGATGTAAAATATTCTTATTAGGTCAAAATTTACATCGCATTACATTTTATTGTATAGCTAGAAAATATTTCCCGAAGAACGTTACAAAAAGTGAACGTAATAATATATTCGTCCATATTGCACACCAGCATGCGCTACAAATTTGAGGTCAATAGAATTTTCCCATGTAAAATCGCTATATACAATAAAAGGGTTATTGCACGCCAATATCGGGTAATATTTTCCCTCGTAGAATAATATATTGCACTAGCAAGTTCGTATAATATCAAATTCTACTCTCGGAAGATATTCCCAAATATTAGTGCAATAATCCTATAATATTTAGGGCATTTGTCTTTTCATTCCATAGTCTTTATAAACTCTTCTTTGAATAGTGAATAAAATTTTCCCCTGGAAGTATTATTTATTTGTGAAGACCAATTTTGTATAAATTGATCATTCAATTTTTGTCTAACTATTGATTTTTAATAATAATCTACTTATAGGTATATGGTCATTCCAAATAAAACTTAAACCACAATCATCCAATATAGTCTATGCATAGTGCTAGTCGAGTAAAACTTTTCGAATAGACACGCTAAATTTTCTAATAGAACACAGATGTATTATGGGTTAAAACAGACGAATAAACATAAACAAGGATGTTGTTTGCAACATTAGAGGTATTTCTCATATGTTTTTATGTCAACTCTAACGACATTTCACTATCTAAGACATTTTAAAGCATTTTCATTATTCTGGAAGACTGAATATAATATAAATATTCAGTGCATGTAAACTTGTGAAATATAATAAAAATGGTATTTTTCACCATTCTGCACGTTAAGGATGGAGTTAAGTTACATTTTCAGTCCTCTTGTAATCATACAACCTAGAAATTACATTTTCTATTGGTATTTCGAACGAATTAAATCAATAAATAGGAGAAATTCAATTATGCGGCTACTACTTTTCAATATAGCCGCTACGACTTTTGAATATGAATGCTACTTATTTAAAATATAGATTGATTGATTGGTTGATTTTTTTGGTGTTTAACGCCACTTTCAACAATATTTCAGCTACATGTATATCATGGCGACCAGTTTTAGTGGTGGAGGAAGCCGGAGTACCCTGAGAGAACCACCGACCATGGGCAAGCAACTGGTAAACTTTATCACTTGTGGTTGCGAGTCGAGTGCACCCTTTTTTGTAATTTACAAAGCCGGGCGCGAACCCACGCCGTATTGGTGATAGGATTGTATGAGTTGTTAGATCCAGTGACCTAACTCATTGAGCCACCCGGGCCCTTAAAATATAGACAATTACTCAAGTGCTACAGTTTTAAAATGTAAACACTTATGAAATCAATTACGATTGTACTTGATATTGACATCTTTTCTGGTGCACAAGTCAGTAATTTCCTACAAAGGTTTGCATTATAGTTACAAAACAATTTTGTATTCATAAACGCAATAAAGCTTAAGCGTCATAGTCCATTTAGATAACGGTGTGTTCGTCAGGGTGGTTATATAAAATCATTTGGATTTACAAAAGAATGAATTATCACTTGATAGGTACTAAAAGTCGAAATAAATGTTGAGCTAAGGGGCAGATACTCCTTGATTTCCAAACAAAAAGAAAAAAATACACAAAACATGATGTAGTATCTTTTTCTAACGATATGCACTTCTAACAATTGCCTTGTTGAAGAACTTCCACAATACATCGGCATTGCTGAAAACATTAAATTTTGTTTTATTATTTATAATATTATATCTATAGGAGACAACGGTATTGTATTTTAGGATTTAAGGTGTATAAAGCGTATATTTTACTGTTGCAAATTGTGTTTTCGTCGGCGCGTCAGCGGTGACGGAAAACGTTTATTTGCGACAGTAAAATCTTATATTATCCCCGAAAATCCTTAAATACATTACAGTTATCTCAGTTTTAAAGCAACTTAAAAAATATCGTATATTTCCGTAAGTCTGGTATGCGGCTGTGTCTCGTCGATGCAATTTGTTCCCACCGTAAACCGTCATTCAATAATATTTGCGTTTCGAACATACATATTTGTAATTGCATTAGAATGTGTGATGATCTCCAAGAGTACCAAGTGTTCATATATGAAAAGAATGGAATACTTTATAAACATGCAAATAAATTCATGTACACTCGTTACTCACGTCTTCATTCTTTCCATGTATGATAACTTTGTTGATGGAAGATCATCCAAATATGATTTCCTATTTCATTTGTTATAATTGTATTTTAAAAGGTGTTTCAACTTGCGTTTCCAAATAGAAATATTTCAAATAGTCTTGAAATTTTATTCTTTTTCAAACTTCAAATGAAAAAGATTGATAGCATCCTACTAAATTATGTACTAGTAAATAGAATATATTTCGATACCATATACAAAAAACTCGTTCATTATATATTAATTATATATTTCATGTGCTAATAAAATCCTTGATTTTCTGTTTGTGTTAAGTATCTTTACATTTTTATTGTTTTGTTAAGTTCTTGTAGTTTCTTATGCCTAAATAGCATGCCACAATCACATCTTCTTTGAAGTCCGTAACAATACTTATGTAAGTCCATATTGAAAAGTAAGTAACATATCTATTAGAAAACAGTAGCGTTTCTATTGAAAAGAAGTAGCATTACACAAAACGACTATATTGAAAAGTAGTAGCGTCGAAATTTTCACACAGATTCTATAACAGTCTATTATTAATTAATTATGCATTACAGATGTAAAATTCTACATGTAAGATTTAGTTTTACATTCAAATTAACATATAAAATAGAAAAATACTCACTTTGTAGGCTTTAATGTATAATCGTGCTATATTTTCCTACCGACCATTCGAGATTTCCAATATACAGGTAAGTTTACGGTATGTTGATGATGAAATTAAACCAAACAACCGCCAATAGAGATAGTATTAAACCCGGAACGAATATATACCAATTTCAAGTCTGATTAGATATAATATTTTGGATAAAGGCTGAAAATACATATTTCGTCTGCAATGTTTACAATGTTCTATCAGAAAATTTAGCCCGTTCATATTCGAAAAGTTCTTCTCGACTAGCACTATGCATAGACTGCAATATAGATTTCGTATATGATATCCATTTAAACTTCAAGGGACGAGTCTCGTGTATCTTTAACATAAGTTTATACATAATATGTGACAATTTATTGGAATCAGTGAGTAAACTATTCCAAAACAAAATCATTTTTTGTTTCACAATAGTCTCCAGCGGAAATCGTCCTAGTTCTCCATACACTAAAAAGCTTGGAGTACTATTACGAACTTTAAGAATACTTTTACAGAATTGGAGATGCACTCTCTCAATTGAATTTTTATTTTCGAAACCCCATATTTCCGATGGTAGAACTTGTCTATCCCAACTGCCATCCATACCGCCTCCGGTTATTTACTCAATTCCAATGATTTTGTGTGTCTGTCCCCTTTTCTTTTCACTAGACACGACGTCTCTAACTGGGAAAATCCAATGAAAAGCTACGGACATTTTTAGGAACAAATATTTGTTATTTTTTCAATTATTTGAAAATGTATTTCTTTCGTATTAGGTAATTGTGTTTCTTTAAAAACGTCCCTGCCCTCAAGCATTTTTTGCACTATAAAGTTCTGGGAAAAACCTGTGTGTTTAATTGATTTACAACGGAAATCTGTTAAGTTTTCTTGCTTAATGATAAGTGTGTCATAAAATTAGTTACGTGTATTAGTGTCCTAGTAAAGACAAAGACATAAATTTAAGAAGAAAAAAATGAAGATACCAATGGTAATCAGAAGCCGTAAATCGAAGAAGAACAGACGAAATGACAAGCAACGATCTACAAGACTTTACACAGAAAACTAAAGACCGAGCTTCACGAACCCAGAAACCGTGGTGTGCTCTAATGTGATTGTGGTGCTATATAGTCTAGTCAATTTAGCCACAAAAATTCCTCAACCTGCAATTAATTGCAACACAAGCTTTTTTTAGTGCAAATTAGAATATGGACTTGTAGTAACAACATAATAAAAATATACATAGATAAAATTTTCGAAAAAGGGTATTTTGGTGTGAAAATCACGTAAAACTGGAAATGAAAAAGAACTTGGTTATAGGTGGCATTAGGATTAAAATTTTAATAATGGGACATTTTCTATTGACATTCAGAATTTCGATGGGCCATTCTTTAACATTCTTTGTAAATATTTCTGATTTCAATGGGACATTTTCAGATGGAATGTGATAAATGGCGCATGGCCCCCCTCCTAATCCCAATCACACCGTGGGCGAATTTTTATATAATCTCAGCTTTAATGGGGTGCAAATTAGAACGTGAACTTACAAGTATTAACAACATACTAAAAATATACACATAAATGATTTGCGGAAAAGGGTATTTTGGGGGTGAAATATGTGTTTTTAGTGAAAATCACGTAAAACTGGAAATGAAGAATAACTCGGTTATTGGTGGGCGAATTTTTATAATCTAAGCTTTAATGGGGTGCAAATTAGAATATGGACTTGTATTAACAACATACTGAAAATATAATTTGCGGAAAGGGTAGTTTGGGGTGAAATGTGTGTTTTTTAAGTGAAAATCACGTGACTGGAAATGAAGAACTCGGTTATTGATGGGATAATTTTTATAATCTAAGCTTTAATGGGGTGCAAATTAGAATATGGACTTGTATTAACAACATACTAAAAATATACATATAAATGATTTGCTGAAATGGGTATTTTTGGGGTGAAATATGTGTTTTTTTAGTGAAAATCACGTAAAACTGGAAATGAAGAATAACTCGGTTATTGGCAGGCGAATTTTTATGATCTAAGCTTTAGTGGGATGCAAATTAGAATATGGACTTGTATTAACAACATACTGAGAATATAATTTGCGGAAAAGGGTATTTTTGGGTGAAATATGGGTTTTTTAGTGAAAATCGCGTGAAACTGGAAATGAAGAAGAACTCGATTATTGGTGGGCGAATTTTTATAATCTAAGCTTTAATGGGGTGCAAATTAGAATATGGACTTGTATTAACAACATACTAAAATATAAATATAAATGATTTGCAGAAAATGGCATTTTGGGGGTGAAATATGTGGGTTTTTTTTTTAGTGAAAATCACGTATAACTGGAAATGTCAGAAGATGAACTCTGTTATTGGTGGGCATATTTTTATACGCTTTAATGGGAAAGAGTATTTGAGAAATTATTCATGTAAGCCATAGTTTGTAGGATTTTATAATATGGTAGCATTATTTTCATAAAACTATTCATCCGAGCTATATATAATTGTTATTAGCTGCGGAACCGTAGCCCTTTATGATCCTTTTTTTTTTTTTTGGCGGACCATAGGTTCGCCAAAAAAAAGAAAAAAGAAAAAAAAGGACCATAAAGGGCTACGGTACCGCAGCTAAATTGTTATATGAATGCGTCATCTTTGTCATCCTAGCTGTCCCGTTAATTAGAAGGAAATAGTTTACGTTGGAGGTAAAGTTCGCTGAGCATTAACACCAAGGTAGGCACATGGACTAATCATTCAGTGGGTGGTATCAAAGTGTAGTAAAATCCGTGAATCCACTTCCTCCAGAACCTATTCATGTCTCCATGGACACTTACATATGCTTATATGAAATTTATCTGTAATTATATCAGCATTATAGAAAAACATATTTTGACACTTCCCTCTATCAACCAATGTTTAATAAATAAATCATGGAAGCCAGAATGTGTTGGGAGTTTTAACATGGATTGGCGGATATTAGTATTTTATCCCGAGCCAGAAGCGAGGGATAAAATTTACTAATATCCGCCAATCCATGTTAACACTCAAAACACATTCTGGCTTCCATGATTTATTTCGATTCTGATATGTCTAAGAGTACAAATACGGTAGTATACTTTGATTGGAAGACGGTAATTTATATTTACGCCTGCGGAAAATGTCGGACACAATTTATGTAACTCGAATAATACTGCGCCCTCTATCGGCATTATTCGGGTTACAATTTATACTGTACATGGGAAGGTCGGCCACATTCACCGGTGCATGTGCTAATGAGATTATATGGGACGAAGTCCCAACTATGGTAGAAACAGCAATATTTTCCATATCACTAATGGCTTAAATTCCTTGCACCGGAAACCAATACATGGTTAAATCTGCAGAAAATCGGATGCGCAGTAATCTGGAAGGGTGCAGGACGTTTCGTACCTAGATCGAGACGTTTCGTACCGGTGTAAAAATGTATAGTGAGACGTTTCGTACCTTCTTTTCAACTCATAGATTTGTAATAAAGTTGAAACTCTGGAACTACTTCTAGTGAAGAATGTAAAAAAAAAGACTCAAAATCGCAGTGTGTTCTAGCCCATTAAACATATTCCATGGGACTGACAATATCATTAAGCAGAGTTTCATTTCTTCCTCCTCGGCCGAAATAATATTTTCTATGAAATTGAGATGTCGAGTACCGGATTATACAACACCGGACTGGGCAGGTACCAGTTTTGGCGAAAAACCTTTAAAAACGACGGAAAATTTGGGCTTGGGTCCCCTTATTTGCCCCCTCTTTTAAGAAAATCTGGATCCGCCCCCCCCCTCCGTCTACTTTAAACAAATTATAGGTCCATATATCTGAGTTAATATCGTTTACAAAAAAAAATACTGGACGTCGTCCCAAGTTAGGTAACACCAATTATCATATTACCGAATGGATAACTCTCCCCGATTGTTAACAAAGCGAAAGAAGGAGGTCATGCTAGAATTTTGATTAGAATCACTGAGGATGCTGACTTAAAGCAGGACCAATCCGAAGATGAACTTCTAAATGCCCATCATACAAATTTTTGAATCCAAAATAGCATTTCGGGACACCACCACTGTATATGTATATATTTAGTATGTTGTTAATACAAGTCTATATTCTAATTTGCACCCCATTACCGGTAAAGCTTAGATTATAAAAATTCGCTCACCAATAACCGAGTTCGTCTTCACTTCCAGTTTTACGTGATTTTCCCCAAAAAATAACACCATATATTTCACCCCAAAATACCCTTTTCGGCACATTATATTCTTAGTATGTTGTTAACACAAGTCCATATTCTAATTTGCACCCCACTAAAGCTTAGATTATAAAAATTCGCCCACCAATAACCGAGTTCTTCTTCATTTCCAGTTTTACGTGATTTTCACTAAAAAAAAAACCCCATATATTTCACCCCAAAATACCCTTTTCCGCACATTATATTCTTAGTATGTTGTTAATACAAGTCCATATATTCTAATATGCACCCCACTAAAGCTTAGATTATAAAAATTCTCCCACCAATAACCGAGTTCTTTCATTTCCAGTTTTAGGTGATTTTCAATTATAAATCACACATTTCACCCCAAAATACCCTTTTCAGCAAATTATATTTATATTTTTAGCATGTTGTTAATACAAGTCCTATTTTTAGTATGTTCTTAATACAAGTCCATATTCTAATTTGCACTAAAAAAACTTTGTGTTCTTCTTCTTCCAGGTACTGAGATCACAGGCACTCGAATTCCAGACCCCCCCTTTTTCCTCAATTGGTCCCTCCCGCGATTATGGTATGGATCTTTGTCTGGAAGTACATCTTTGAGCCATATATCCATATTTTACAACATTTAGTGTTACAACTCTCTCGTTAGATACTAACTTTTGTTTCTAGGTTCAGCTGACATTTTAATTAAATAAACGACAGCTGGACCTAGAAACAAAAGTTAGTATCTAACGAGAGAGTTGTAACACTAAATGTTGTAAAATATGGATAAATGGCTCAAAGATGTACTTCCAGACAAAGATCCATACCATAATCGCGGGAGGGACCAATTGAGGAAAAAAAGGGGGGGTCCGGAATTCGAGTGCCTGTGACTGAGATGACTCTTCATAGAGCGTTATACTCAGTCTCAGGTACACTAAAAACTCTTAAGAGTGCTATGTACAATTGAAAACGTGCAGTGTTGCAATTAGTTGCAGGTTATACACTAAATTGAGTTTTTAAAAGCTCAATAGAGCTTACGGTTTACATGTTCGCATGTTAATCTGCTTTACCGACTTTAAATAAATATAACTTGCTTTTCCTGGACTTGTTCTATATTCATACTTGTGCGGTCGGAAACTTGACCAGCCAATCAAACAAGTGTCCTGTAAACCGGAAGTTATAAAATACAGGAAGTCAAAAACAAGCACCTGTTGCATTTTGATTAATGAATGAGCACATTACTGATTTAGTTGGTAAGAAATCAAGATTAGAGTTTAAACGTTCACTTATCAGATCTGACACATGGTTGTTGAAATAATCGGATTTGACAAATTTATCGAAATCTTGAATACCTTGTCAAACTTTTGTGTCGCTGTCAGAATTTTGACAGCTATGATTCATTGTCATTGATATAAACAATGCATAGTGTAATGTACGTTTCATTGTTGAAGATGCATATGTGTAATCTGCAAACTTTTTATATCAATGAAAAAATATAGGAGTACACAGAATAATAGAAATATAACCAATCCAGTTTCGCAACCAACAGAACAGACTAGACGATGATTCAGTATATGATTTATTTATAGACGTCTTTACGATTTTATATAAGAGTTATGTCCCTTTTCATGAAAAGTTCAATGAAAATAACATATTTTTCTAATAATCTGTTCAAAATTTACAACTTGTGAATTTTATACAGATAATTAAACACAATATTCAGTTAAATATATACAAATTATCAGAAAATTCTCCTCAATTTTATCGTCCTCTCTGTTGCTTTTGCTAGAACAGGTATCACGTTTGAAGAGAAAAAACTAGTCATCTGTCAAAAGTATTCGGAAATGACATTTCCGAATACTTTTGACAGATGACTGAAGTCACTGTACCATAAAACATGTAGAAATATGATTTTATAATCCAATCTTTGGAAACATTGACTAATTAGTCGGCTTCGTTTTTATCTTCATACTGACAAGGATGTATACATAATACGTCCTTGATATTGACAAATATTTCTTGCAGTTTTATCCTGGACTACTTCTGATACTCAATGCACATATTTGGACTAGTCTAATTTTAGCTCACCTTGCCTAGGTGAGCTATTGCCATCACACTTGGTCCGTCGTTGTCCGTCTGTAAACTTTTCACATTTTAATTTTCTCCTCTGAAAACCCTTAGCCAAATGAACTGAAACTTGTTAGGAAGCATCTATGTAAGGTCCTCTATAAAAAATGTTCATTTCGTCCGTTCACAAACATGGCCACCGCAGACAATTCTTATTTCTGATTGTTTGATTTCTAAAATAAATCTCCTCTGAAACCGCTTTGTCAAATGAACCGAGACTTGGTAGGAAGCATACATGTATATGGAAGGTCTTCTATAAAGATTGCTGAGTGCTCATTTCGTCCCGATCTGTTCACAAACATGGCCACCACAGGCAATTCTTGTTTCTGATTGGTTGATTTCTAGAAAATGAACAGCAATTTGGTAGGAAACACCTATGGAAGGTTCTGTATAAAGTTTCTTCAAAACAGAATGAAAGGTTAGCGACACAGGATCAGTCCTCTGAGCCTCTAGTTTATCTACTGCCCGAACTTGTCCATTCAGGTCAGGTGTTACACATGTGGAAACTGATGTTTTATTAAATGTTCTAAGATAATGTTTCCAAATTTAATAGTCCATTCTGATGTCAATCATTGGTAATAAATCTCATTATTATATAGATATCGATGAAATATCGTGATTTCCGAGTTAAATAAAAACGATAATTTCACTAGTGAAATTACCATTTTTATTATACGGTTTTGCAAAACCGTAGTTACTTGTTGCCTTTTGGTCATTTTTGTTTGTTTACATGACAACCGTCATGATCTTATAACCTGTCGAGACAGAGATGGCTCATCAAAATATAGATCTGATGCTTGTTAGATAACACTACACTTTGAATGTTACTACTTTTGCAGATTTTAAGATAACTCATCGTGTCTCAAATGGTAAATGTTTAACTATGACAAATTGTCAGGAGGATTAAAATGCCGATATTTATATTGTTTCTCTTGCTTGTATTATTACGCTAGTTTTCATTCATACAAATATTCCGACAAGTAACGACTTGTCCTAAATCTGGAAAAATTGAAAATGAAGAACATTTCCTAATTCATTGTCCAGGATATGAACTGCAAAGACAAATATTTGTAAACAAAATTAACAAAATAGTACCAAGATATATAAAACTGAGTACAGTTTCCAAAATAAAACTTCTTCTTAATAGTAATTCATCAGTAATTCTTAGAATGTCCTTCATTCATTTCGAGTTGTTTCAAAAATAGAGACAGTCTGATGTGAAATACATTATATATTATTATGCATCATTTTTTTAATATTGTCATATATATTTCATTTGATGTAAAATCATACATCACAAACTTGTAATACTGTTACATTGTATATGGGCCCTAACCATTTATTGGGTGTAAATGAGTTTGTGCTAATAAAGTATTTAGTACTTAGTATATTCAATTTGACGATAAATCTAGTTGTGTATGTTCCGTTTTCATTTTTTTTGACATTGTATAATAATGCTTGATTTTTGTAGCGCTTTGAGTATCAATTATTGTGTAAATAAAGTATTTATGTCGTTTCCTTGTAATGGGATTCCTCTTATAAGCTCATTAATTATTTCCCACCATATACGACTGAAGTATGACAGTAAAACGAAATAGTTCACAGTGATCGTGCGAAAATTTATGGAATCGGTTCTAATTAGTTTAATTTTGAGAACAGAATCAGCATAACAGAAATAATGAAAAACGTGGCATTGACGTAGGACGCACTTTAAGCCTTTACAAAGATGCAAACCGTTACTGGCGTAGTAATTTAATCTATTATTTTCGCGTGGGTTTGTTGACAAACATTAATCAAAGGTTGAACAACATATGAAAAGTGCATGATGAAATATAAGTAAGATCTAGCATAATTAAAGGGAGATAATTGGACTCATTGATGTTATTTTGTTGTTCAGTGTCGGTGACCTCAAAAGCAAATCACCTCTTAGGGAACGACCATTTAACTTGAAGGGGGGGGTTATGGTTTTTTCATAAAAAAAATATTCTGATTTTGGTGGAGGAAAAAAAAATAATCTGATTCAGAGTTTTTGTCATATAACCTAATGTTACATTCTGGAAAAAAGTTTGCGCTTTGCGCGACAAAAAAAAAATATTCTAACTCTCGTCTTGTCCGAAAAAAAATTTCTGAACGAAAAAAAACCCCCATAACCTGCAAGTTAACCAAAGCTAGTACACCATATGAAAATGTGCATGAAGAAAAATAATTGTGGACCTGCATAATCAAGGGGGAGCTAATTGGACTTAATGGATACTTTCATGTTGACCTATGTAGATGACATTGTAAGACAATCTACTCCTCTGGTTTGTAAGATGTCAATGAAACTTTAACCAAAGGAAGTAAATCCAATCAACCTGTACATAATTATGGTATTGCATGAAGGAGGGATAATCAGACTTTGCTGCATTATGTTGTCAAATTGGGCCACAGAAGTATTCTTTGGTGGTGTGGCCACAGTACTAGTATTGCATTGGGCTTCATTTCAACATCAGGAGTCAAAATCTATACAAGTAAGACATAAGTTTCCTTGTAAAAAAGAAGACCAATTACACATTAAAGCATCTCTTCAAGTTCTAGTTACATATGACATTGACCAATTAAATTATAGCTACCTTGATTTGGAAAGCATTAAATAATAAAGTCAGAAAAGGTAATAAAAACAGAAAATAGAATGGAGCTGCATGCAGTGACATATAGGAGCAGTTTTAATTTGATTGGTCAATAGTGAACACATAAGCACTTGGACATGTTGGATATAGCCATAATAAAAGATGTCAAATACTGTGATGTCATACTTACCAGAGTTATGGCTTATACCAAGTTAATGACATTTAGTGGTTCATCTTGTCAGTAAGATCTCTGTCACCTGACTCTTAACCCATTCCACATTTAAGTGAACATTTTATTGAGAAGTTTGAGATATTTGCTATGATGGTTGATTTAGTATAGTACATGCCAGTCATAATATAACATATAACCTTGACCTCATTGACATAGTTAAGTTGACACCCTGAATACACAGACTGGTTACCAATTATTGGTCAAATGATTCATCACGAAGTATGTCGGACATGTTACAAATGTATGCTCCTCATATATACTTAACACTGCAAAATAAAAATCCCAAGCATGTCTAAGATGCACAAAGAGCTACACTATCACTTCTCTGCAGCATTAAAGTTGGTGATATATGTTAGTATGGAATGTCTGATTATTTTGAAATCATCCATTCTTGGAATCACAGCTAATATAAAGTTTCAAGGCAAAACCGTATATCAGCGCTTTCGCGCTTTGATTTTCACTCTCGCTATTTTTCCCGCCATTTTTCGAGCCGGAACTATTTTTTTTAGAATTTTATATGGAGTGATGTCCCTTTGCTTCATTTCATTGACAGATTGTTAGTTTCATTTATGATAAAGGAAAGATTTAAAAAATAAACAAAAGGATATCTTAATCTAGTATTTCATTGCGATACAATAAAAAGTAGGTAAATTTGGCAAACATTGACATGTTTTAATACTTTTCATAGCAGAATTATGCTCTAAAAACATGTGGTCTCGGTAGAAAGAATCTTTCCAACAGTAGGATAAAACTTTAACCACCCCCAAAAGATCGTCTGCTATAAATTAACTCCAAATATAACAGTGTTCGTTCTATTGCTTCTTGTGAAATGAATGCAAATTTTTCACAGCTTTCGTCAACCACAAGTACTAGTTAAATGACTTCTGACACTAAGATGTCATCTCGTTTTTTATGGGAACACTCATACATTTACGGAGGAACTTTTAATTTTAACAATCCTAAGTCTAGTCAGAAAAGACAAAGTGATGATTCCGAACTACAAATAGCAAAAACTAAATATAAAAGAATCCTACCTTTATCGTTTAGTGGTTCCGATTCTGAGTGAACTTTAGTCCAGTTTCCTTCCGTTATAATCCGTTTGAATTACACATTTAACGTTTGAACCGTTTGGACCCACATTTAACGATTTACATTTCCTAGCTGTTATATTGTTAAATTACTTGTTTTCTAATTATATAATCCATCGAATTTGAAATAGTTTTGGTTTTGTTAACGGCCAAATATTGGTATGCATCCGACTTTTTTCACAAAACATTTTTCCCACAAGAGTACAAATGAAATGTACATATAGTAAAAAATGAAACATACATCAAGTGTCAATAAATAAAATTGTGTCTTTCAAGGTCGAGTGCATACTATGGTCACAAAGTTTACAAGTAACCAACATGGAAATTATATTCCTAATCGAAATATGTGCACATGAATTTATTTATTTACAAAATTGAAAGAATTAGACAAACTTTTCAGTCAACGAGTAGCCAAGGACACAGTTGTATATTATTGCGCAATAAAGAAATAAACACATGCAATGCAGATGAAAGAAAATATCAAATTTATTTACTCAAAACAGTCTATATAATAAACAGTATAACTAACTTCGGTGTCCGATTACCAAAAATATGTCACTCATGACTGCACAACACTGATAATTCACTCATGCGCTTCGCGCATTCGTGAATTATCAGTTGTGCGGTCATTCGTGACATATTTTTGGTAATCGAACATCACAGTTAGTTATACTATAAATATTCGTGAATAAAATATAGGAAATAACATATTATATTCTACATTTTTTTGTATTTAGCAGAAATGTTTCAACAACCATATGTTTTAAAATTTATAGTGTTCCTGTCAGTATATTTTAAAATCACCAGTGATCACAGCATATGAAGAAAAAATTATAGTCTGTGTTCTTATACAATATACTTTTATTCAACTTTACTTTTGTCAAGCATACTCATGAAATAAAATTATTTTAGGTTATAGTCAGTAAATACATTTAGTAGATAATTGTCGTCTATGATCGATTATTGGTCGATGTTAGTATCACAATCATCGATCTTGAAAATGTGACCGATTCCCATAACTTACTACCAATCAAGAATGCTAAAATTTTGAACTATTGTAAACTAGATGTAAATGCTGTCAGTATAATTCATACAGTTGAGATGACAAGTTTTTGAACCAGGACATACATTTTTTTGTATGCTACTGGGTTATTCCTGGAATAAGTCACCCTGTGAATGTAGCAGGGCTGTGGAATTGCCATGGACGCCTCATCCCACTCGTTTATAAAACCTGTCGGACAAGTAGATTTTCCTGGATAGCTTGTCCTGGGTCAAGTAAAAATAACAAGGCACAATAATTTCTTATTAAAGTATTGTGGAAAGACGATCCCTCACATAATATTATGTCATAAATATTGGCGTTTTTTTGTTGGAAATGATCATGTCAGTGGTATTCCGAAAGCAGCTAAAAAATAACCAGAATTATACAAGTTCTAAGTTGGGTATTACACCCCAATTGCAATGATAATTCTAACTTGTTCTCATCATGATACATGTATAGCTGAAGGTTTTAAACATTTCTCATTTGATGTTAAACAAAATCACTCGCTCTCTTATAAATGATTTTAAGTGAAGACTATTGTGAAAATAGAGATACTACATGTACTTATATAGCTAATACATGTACATGTGTATTTGAATTTTGTATACAATGTACATGTAATTTTAGAACATTGACATAAATAATTTTTGTCATCATATCATAATCCTTGAAGTGCCAGTTTCATCTCTCTTAACTTCTCAAGTACTTTGTAGATTTTGCTCTAGAATGAAGTGGTCTAAATTTAAAATTTCATTAAATTTAAGGTTGTGTATGATTATTTCAGTGGCCATATTTCATTGGAAAGTAAAATTTAAAGTGATTTTCAGAATCTCACTCTAAAGAGGAATATAAATTTATTTTATGATGAATTAAAATGTTGAATTATATATATTCATGTATGTACTTTGAGTGTAGAACTTAATTCTTAATTGGTATTCTTGATAGGCCATTTACAAAAGGGGTCTTAAAGGGACAAACAGTTTGAATTTCACATGTTTGGAAGTTTTAATTTTTATTTTTTTACCCAATTTTAATGTAGTTTTTCTGTGCATTGATTGTGTGGAGAACTTCAGGTAGTGCATATGTGTGTCAACAAATTTCTGCATCTCTTTTGATTTATGAAATAAAGCTCAACCGAAAATTTTGAAATTTGCACTTTCTTATTTTCATCCAATATTAATGCATTTTTTTTTTAAAGCTCACCAGAATGAGACTGAGTTACAATTTTTTAGTTTATTTATGAGTCAATAAAGAAAATTACATTTACCCATTTAATGGCAGTCAACCAAGCAATACATTGTAGTTCAATAAATCATCTTGACCAGGGTAGAGATAGGGGGTTATGTGAGCCTCCTGTTTTCGTTGTATTGATGATGTTGGGACATTGTAGTATGTTTACATATTTACTCTATCTCTTAGTTTCTGGGATACACTCCACTGAAATGAGCCAAAAAGTGCCGAACATGATACATATTATAGGTAATAACTAGTAAAACTGGTGCAGGAGAAATTTAAAGCTCTTTATATTATAGTCTTGTCGAATTGCTGTGGTCATATCATGCTGCAACCGAAAAGTAGCCCTCTAATTTTAATTTCTTTTAGCCACCCTCCAGATTCACTTCCATATATGCCTCGTTTTTAGCAAAAATATTGTTGTAAATGCAGTCCTTGAAAAATTTGAATTTGGGCAAAACGATTACACTTATATTTTATGTACATTTTACTTTTTTGTTTAAATTTAAATATCAAGTATTCATTATTTCACAAAGCACCTATAAGCTACATGTAACTTAAATTTTGTTGTATACTTTAAACTTTAAAAAATGCAACGTTAGTCATGTGAAGAAAGCCTCGTCAAACATGAATAGTACTCAGATAAAGAATTAAAAGGAAATTCATAATGAAGGCGATGTGTATTTTAGATACCAAATTTTCCTATCCATTAATGTATTTTGAAATGAGGAAGTAATGACATTTTTCCTTGTTACGAAACCACAATATTATAATGCATCTTGTAAACTTTAACCATGAATGTATTAGTTTTGATTCAAGGGTTAATGATCAGTTCTTAACTTGACATAACCATGGCAAATTGCAAATACTAAAAGAAATATATGAAAATTTGTCAATTTTGTGGAAACTTTATTTTAAAATGGACCTTGTGCATAGGTAGGTACATGTACATTTTTTAATTAAATACATCTAGGTATGAAAGTACAAAAGTGTAATGTTGTTGATTTTGGTAATTATTTTTTTTGCATTGAAAGTTAATATCAAAACATGAGTATATACGTAGAAACCACTGACCTGTGGGCGGAGCTTATCATCAAAAATCCCCACAGAATTTAACATTGTAAATAAATCTATTAAAAAAAAACTGGATAAATATTATCAAAACAGAAAATTCAGTCAAAAGTACTGTTAACATTAAAAGAAATAGGATTATATGGAAACATAATTATATTGAGACCTCATATTTATCAAATAAAATGCTATATAAATTCACTGCTTTTTAGCTCACCTGGCCAAAGGCCATGTGAGCTTTTGCCATGGGTAAGCGTCCGTCGTCCGTCCGTCCGTTAGCTTTTCACATTTAACTATTCTTCTCTGAAACCGCTGAACAGATTTCAACCAAACTTGCCATAAATGTTCATTGGATGGTCCTCTACCAGATTTGTGTTTTTGGTATAGATCTGAAATTCAACATGGCTGCCAGGGCCAATAAAGTGTTCTGATTGGTTGAAACTTTGAAAATCTTCTTGTCAGAAACCACTAAACCAATTGAATTGTGACTTTGCAGGAATGATCATTGGGTGGTCCTGTACTAAACTTGTGAATCGTTTGCCGATTGGAGATTCAAGATGGCTGCCATGACTCGACTTTGTTTAACATTGGACCCTATGGGAATTTCAC
Organism: Gigantidas platifrons; assembly: GCA_002080005.1. NCBI lineage: Eukaryota > Metazoa > Mollusca > Bivalvia > Mytilida > Modiolidae > Gigantidas > Gigantidas platifrons. Next base: position 569,254 of record MJUT01031117.1, read on the forward strand.
ATTTTCATCTTTTTTTCTGAAACCAGAAAACAGATTTGAATCAAACTTGGCAGAAATGTTCATTAGATGGTCATATACAAGACTTTGTTTTTGGCGCTGATTGGAAATCCAACATGGCTGCCAGGGCCCATAATGTGTTCTGATTGGTCGAAAATTTAATAATCTTCTTGTTAGAAACCACTAAGCCAATTGAATTGTAACTTTACAGGAATGATCATTGGGTGGTCCTGTACTAAACTTGTGAATCGCTTGCCGATCGGAAATTCAAGATGGCCACCATGACTCGACTTAGTTTTAACATAGGACCCTATGGAAAAAATGTTTAAAAGTCTTCTCCTCTGAAACCAGCAAGTCAATTTAAAGCAAACATGGCATGAATGGTCCTTAGGTGGTCCACTTTCATAATTATGTCCTGTGAACCCAACCTCCATCCAAGATGGCCGCCATCAGCGGACATAGTTTTAACATAGGACCCTATGGGAAAATTGTTTAAAAGTCTTCTCCTCTGAAACCAGTCAGTCAATTTAAAGCAAACATGGCATGGATGGTCCTTGGGTAGTATACTTTTAAAATTGTGTCCGGTAACCACGACCTCCATCCAAGATGATTGCCATGAACAGACATAGTTTTAACATAAAACCCTATGGGATTTGAATAGTAACTTAAATGTATTCGGCATGCAGACATTCTTAAGAGGACTTGGTTATGTCAGGTGAGCGATACAGGCTCATCTGATCCTCTAGTTAACAAAATAGAGTCTTCTATAGGAGTTGACAAATGGGTGAAAGTATTAGATATACAGTTGACTCTCGTTATCTCGAATTCGATGGGACCATGGAAAAAATTCGAGTCAACTGTAGTTCGACTCAAGAGGAGCTACGAAAACCGGAAGTGTAGTTTGCTTAATGACGAAAGGGAGACAACTCAAGCGAAATTTTGAAGAGCTAACACCAGCATTGCATGTCCCGATTCTCGGAACAATTTAAAATTTATTTGATGTTTTTGTTGCTTTTTTTTTTCTCTGTTAAATTCTTTGAATCTTGTGGAACAACTGATAACTTCTAGATATCTTTTTTGTGTGCATGATTATGTTTTTCAGGTGTTGCTTTGTCATAAAACTTCACCCATCACGACGTATTTTTCTTTGTGCAATATTTACAATAAATTGTGTGTTTTTATGATTCAATAAAGTGTAAAAAAAATTCCGCTTTTATTACAACTGTTATTTATGACTAACATTTTTTTCAAATCTCTCAAAATTGAGAAATTATAATCAAAATTAATTTCCGACAATAGATAAAACACTTCCCATTGTTCTGTTGACAGGGCGTTGTGTACATTTGTACTTTTCATAATCATTGATGTATGCCGACCCAAGCGCACTTATAATATTATGAATCGATAATTTTTTATTGTACACATCTAACTTGTGTCATAATCACAGGCACTTGTTTCTATCAATGGGGGGTCGACTATCAATGTATAATAAAAGAAGGTAGCCGACTCGGAAATATACCCCCTCCGCTTCAAACACAATTTATACCATTTTCTTCGCGATTTCGTACGCTTTCCGCGAGTCTAGCGCTTCTACATATATTATTCTTTCAAAATATGTCAACAAAGTTTATCTCCTTACGGTTCTCTCTCTAAAAATAGCAGTCTTACCAGTAAAAATGTCATTTTTTCCAAGGTACCCTCGTCTCAATAGACACAACTTCCGGTTTTCTTAAAATAGTGAATTAATTTTCTGGAAAATAATAAAACCCAGTCTAAAAAATATATTCTTGCTTGTTTCACTTACATAAAAATATTCTTGATAATAATTTACCCTCAAACTTGGAAGAACTTTCCTACTTTAAATAATTCACATTTTCAAAAATAACATGGTGATAATGAAAAAACCTGAGAAAGATTATACGTCCATTTGTGTTTCTCTGGTTTTTTTGTGTTATCACCATGATAGAAAACCGGAAGTTGTGTCTATTGAGAAGAGGGTACTTTTGAAAAGATGATCTTTTTACCGGTAAGATTGCTATTTTTAGAGAGAGAACCGTAAGGAGATAAACTTTGTTGACATATTTTGAAAGACTAATATATGTAGAAACGCGAGACACGCAGAAAGCGTACGAAATCGCGAAGAACATGGTATAAATTGTGTTGGAAGCGGAGGGGTATATTTCCGAGTCAGCTACCTTCTTTTATTATACATTGATAGTCGATACCCCATGGATAGAAACAAGTGCCTGTGGTCATAATACCAAGCCAATGTGAAATAGCCTAAGGTAAAAATGTCAAAGCTAATGACCGGATGTTTCACCTGTGATCCGATTTTAATCCCAAGGTAATACACATGTTTTGACTGGTAAATTTGACTTAACGAATGTAACTAATATGGCTTTCTACATCTCGGGACCGAAACTTTTATTCGAGACAACCGAAATTTCGACTCATCCGAATTCGACTCAACAGGAGTCAAATTACATATATTTATACACAACGAAGTTCGGGACTTCGATAAAAATTCGACTCAACCGGAAATTCGAGTCAACCGAGTTCGAGACAATGAGAGTCAACTATAGGGTACAACCGGAGATATTCGGACACCAAGCCGGAAACACCGTCATTGCATCATCCTTCGAGTGTAAAATGGGTTGTTTGTTGTATTGCTGGCTCAATCAAGGCTGTTAGACTCTTTAAAACCATTCCTTTTGGATATTTGTTTCATTTTATGGAAAATATAAACGATATAAGCGTTTAAAATTGGAGAGGGGAAGTTCAGACATTTTCGGGGATGTTCGGACACATATTCGGGCATTTTGTGTAAGCGACGCCATGGTTAAAACATAAAAATACGATATATTTTGAGAATTTCAGAGATTCAGATCAGGACTACATGAAACATTTTTATTCCAAACTATATAGCACTTAAAATATGTCAGAGATCATGTTCGTTTTTTGTTCATCTTGTTTTATGTTTTAAATGGGTGTCCGAACGTCCCTGCTGATGAACATTTTACTGTCTGGGATATTCGGACACTACTTTTTATTTAATTTTGCATTAATAATTTACGGTAAACGCTTGAAAAGATAAAAAAATATAATTTTAAGCATATTTGAAAGCGAAAATATGTTTCTCAAAAGGATGCAGTTGATTGAATTCAATAAACAGGTTTTGAAACGTATCGATGACAGTTTGTCTAGTTTCAGTGTAAATATTAATGGCGATTGAAATTTAGCACTCAAATTATTTTTCGACTTTTGACCAATGAAAAGACGTGTTACAAATTAATATTGGCGTGACATTTAATGTAAAATGAAACGGAATTTGATTGGCTTTTCAAATAACAGTACTTTATGGGAATGATATATTGCTGAAGAGGATTAAAGACTGAAGAAAAAACTGTCCGAACATCCCCGCTGTCCGAACATCCCCAGTTTTACCCTACAAGAAAAACCTTTCATGACACCATTATACCAATTTATGCTTTCATATTTGGAAGAAAACAAACTGAAAATATTTAGATGGAAGTTAATACAATACATCATTCCTACAAAAAAATTATTATTTCAATGGAAAATTGTGAATAATAATAGATGTAACTTTTGTGGAAATGAAGAAGACTGTCTTCATTACTTTATTACAAATTCTTTTTTGAAAACATTTTGGGAAAAAATATATAATCTTTTTAAAAGTAATAATTTAGAAATTACATTAAAGTTAAAATATCTTATACATGTTGTATTTGGTTATAAGATATCTGATAAAAATTATTATGGTGTAAGTATTATATATACATGTACCATGGATCTTACAAATTAACTTATTTAAACCAAGGAATCCAAAGGATGAGTTGGTTTAAATAAGTTCATGAGTAAGATCCATGGTATATATGGTTTGTAACAGAAATTAATATTGGGTGCTTTCGTCGAGGTCCACAAAATCATGAAATAACATCAAGATCTTGATGTTATTCCATGATTTTCATATTAGATCATGGTTTGTAAAAGGTCACTATTTTTAAGTCGATTACTGCATAAAAACATCAAAGGAAAAATGCATATTTATGTTACAAATTATTTTATCACAATTCTCGGGTTTTCAATATATTATTTATCTGAACAGAAGACAAAAAATGTAAATGTTTATAAAATTTTTATATACCGGTACGAATTCAATAAAAGAATTGATGAGATAAAAAATCATAGTATGAATAATAGTTTTTTGTATGCTATGAAAAAGAAAATAAATAGTTTTTAGTTCAGGTTGGTCCAGGTGAACTATTGTCATCACTTGACGTCCGTCGTCTGTCGTCTGTAAACTTTTCACATTTCAAGCTTCTTCTCCGAAACCACTTGGCCAATTGGAACCAAACTTAGCAGGAATGTTCCTTGGATGGTCCTCTACAAAGTTTCTGTTTTTCGTTCCAGTCGGATATTCAACATGGCTGCCAGGGCCAATAATATGCTCTGATTGGCTGAAATTTCAAAGATCTTCTTCTCTGAAACTAATGAACTGACTGAACCCAAACTGTAAATGAATGATCATTGGAATGTCCTTTATCAAGTTTCTGTTTTTTATGCCGATCGGAAATCCAAGATGGCCGCCACCGCAGGATATAGATTAACATTGGACCCTATGGGAAAATGTTCAAATGCCTTCTTCTCAGAAACTACAAATATGATTAAAGCCAAACTGTACATGAATGTTCATTGGATGGTCCTCTACAAACTTTAGGTTTTTTGTTCCGATATGAATAGCAAAATGGTGGCTACGGCAGGACTTAGATTAACATTGGACCCTATGGGAAAAATGTTTCAAAATGCTTCTTCTCTGAAACCACTTGGACAATTGAAACCAAACTACCCAGGAATGATCATTGGAAGGTCCTCTACAAAATTTTGTTTTTTATGCCGATCGGAAATTTAAGATGGCCGTCACCGCAGGACATAGATTAACATTGGACCCTATGGGAAAATGTTCAAATGCCTTCTTCTCAGAAACTACAAATATTATTGAAGCCAAACTGTACATGAATGTTCATTGGATGGTCCTCTATAAACTTTAGGTTTTTTGTTCCGATATGAAATTCAAAATGGCGGCTACGGCAGGACTTAGATTAACATTGGACCCTATGGGAAAATTGTTTCAAAATGCTTCTTCTCTGAAACCATTTGGACAATTGAAACCAAACTGCCCAGGAATGATCATTGGAAGGTCCTCTACAAAGTTTCTGTTTTTCGTTCCAGTCGGATATTCAACATGGCTGCCAGGGCCAATAATATGCTCTGATTGGCTGAAATTTCAAAGATCTTCTTCTCTGAAACTAATGAACTGACTGAACCCAAACTGTAAATGAATGATCATTGGAATGTCCTTTATCAAGTTTCTGTTTTTTATGCCGATCGGAAATCCAAGATGGCCGCCACCGCAGGATATAGATTAACATTGGACCTTATGGGAAAATGTTCAAATGCCTTCTTCTCAGAAACTACAGATATGATTAAAGCCAAACTGTACATGAATGTTCATTGGATGGTCCTCTACAAACTTTAGGTTTTTTGTTCCGATATGAATAGCAAAATGGCGTCTACGGCAGGACTTAGATTAACATTGGACCCTATGGGAAAAATGTTTCAAAATGCTTCTTCTCTGAAACCACTTGGACAATTGAAACCAAACTACCCAGGAATGATCATTGGAAGGTCCTCTACAAA
>MJUT01031117.1:634271-654093 GCA_002080005.1 Gigantidas platifrons
AAACTGAAAGGGGTAGTCAGAATGGACAATACAGAGAAAACTGAAAGGGGTAGTCAGAATGGACAATCCAGAGAAAACTGAAAGAGGTAGTCAAAATGGACAATCCAGAGAAAACTGAAAGGGGTTTTCAGAATGAACAATCCAGAGAAAACTAAAAGGGGTAGTCAGAATGGACAATCCAGAGAAAACTGAAAGGGGTTTTCAGAATGAACAATCCAGAGAAAACTGAAAGGGGTAGTCAGAATGAACAATCCAGAGACACAGGCAACAATGGACAAAAGACACAGGACAAATACAGACAAAACAAAAAACACAACACACAATACTAAAGACATAAGCAACATCAACCCCACCAAATAATGGGGGTTGGGGAGGGGGGGGGTGAACCTAGGTTCTCGCAATAAATCTGTTAAATCTTTCTAATTTCTATCAGTGACACGACATGGGGTAGATCAGTGGTTTTATATGTTTATCGGTGACATGGGTCAGTGGTTTTATCCTGAAAATCTTATTAGCTCTTTATAAATCTGACCACCATTATAAATAGATTATTTTTGTTTACACTGGCATTTATCAAAGTATTGTTGCTTCCACAATATTTGTATGTTTAGGTGTGATTTTCTTTGGGTTAGTTATCATCCATTTGTTTACCAGGGATACAGTTACCATACCTATAAAGGGTTTATAGCATCTTCTGTATCTCTCTTTGTAAAATGTGTTTTATCAATATTACTTTATATTAATTTTTTTTCAGGGTTTTGTAAAGTTTGAAAGGATGGGAGACAAATTTGTAGCTATAAAGAGTGGAAAGCTGTGCTACTATGATTCACATATGGTATGTATAAATACAGTTTTGTTTATATCTAGTACTTTACTCAAGTCTACTGGATCTAGTTGTTTATATGTGAAACCTATATGATACCAATAATTACAATTCTCCATTTATTACCCATAATTGTCCATTTGTTACCAATAAATCTCCATTTGTTACCAATAATTGTCCATTTGTTACCCATAATTCTCCATTTGTTGCCTATAATTCTCCATTTGTTACCAATAATTTTGTCCATATTTTAACTATAATTCTGTATTTCTTCATCAAACACAACTAGATATGACCTTTTGTCCAGGTCAACATCTTGCCAGCCATGTTTTCAATGGTTGATCTAAAGTTCATCTAGAGGTCAGATTAAATCAAGTGGTGTCAGATATATCAAATGTGGTATAGCATATTTGACAACTGATCTTAATCTGATAGGGTATCAAACAAACAAAAATTATAAGAATATTTAATTATTGATTTGACAAGAGGTCAGCTACGACTATTTCCTTGAGTCCACACTTATTTTGTGAAGCTAATATTAAACATTCTTAGAATGCTTTATCATGTTTATTTGGAATTATCTTTGTATTTATTGAATATTTCTTTCACTTCTTCTGAAGCAGCATAATGTTCTGGTGTTTTCCTCATCTGAAATAAAGTTAAAAACTTCTTATATAAATTCACATTTAATGTACAGAAATATATATGGTTTTTGGTTTTCTAACTACCTGTGCAATCAGTGCCTATCACCACTAACATTGTGAGTCCAAACCCCGTTCATGGCAAGGTGTATTCTATACAATATTATGTGATAAAGTTTGTCAGTGACTTGCAACAGTTCTGTGGTTTTCTATGGGTACTCCAGTTTCCTCCACCAATAAAACTGACTGCCACGATATAACTGAAATATTGTTGAAAGTGGCATTAAACACCATAAACCAACCAAACCAACCTCTTCAAGTCTAGTTCAAATATTAATTTACATTTAATGTACTGAAATATATGTTTTTTAATGGCATAATTCCTGTATGAGTAATTATATGTAAACAAAGTGTAGGTGATACAAGGATATAACATGTCATGTTAAATTGCCATTAGCAAGTCAGTATATATACTATTAGATCATCAATCTATCTATAAACTTGTTTCTCTAATGACTAATTTTTCTGGCCAGAAAATAAAAACAGTATTTGCCATCAATGGATGTAATATCACAACCCCTTAAGAGGTTCATTAGCCCAGTCCTCAAAATGAAAATTTGAAATGACTGGTACGAATCAAAATCTTTTATTTTTATATAGTTCTAAATAAGAATTGAATAAATTTGCTAGTTCCAACAAAGTTTTACTGGTCTTTGACTGGATGACCGGTGCTCATTGTGAGGACTGTTAGCGATAGAAAAAGAAAACATTTACCATATCTTGAAGACCAAAATCTGCATGATGTTCTAAGAGGATTTGTACAACTTGAGGATGACCCCTTTGTGAAGCTTCATGGAGAGCTGTCATTCCACTAAACTAGATCAAATATAGTTAACAACATTAATGTTAAGAGCTTGTGTTATTTATTTATTCATGTACCGACTATAAATAAAACTTTGAACTTGAACTATATTAGGTGTTTGTAGAGTAGTAAATACAGAGAAATCTGGGTAAACTCAATCTCCTTGGCAACAGTTGTTTCAGAATGGACAGGTGTCTGATTTATACAGGTAGAATTAACAACGATTTCCTACATTGGGACTTTATTTAAAGTTTGATTTGTGCAGAATTCCTGTTTATTCAGGGTTCGGTTTAGACAGGTTCATTGTGTATTATGTACTGTAATTATTTGATTGTGTCTAAGATTATAACGAGCCGTCCTGGATGTGATCTAATGGTGGATGGATTTACAACTACCTATGCAATCAATGTCAATCACTACTAAAGTTTGAACCCCGTTCATGGCGAGGTGTACTAGATGCAACATTATGTGATAAAGTTCGTCAGTGACTTGCAGAAGGTCGATGGTTTTCTCCACCAATAAAACTGGTCACCATGATATAACTGAAATATTGTTGATAGTGGCATTAAATACCATACTCCCCTCTAAAGTCAGATACTTTTATAAATGGTTAAGAGATTATAAATATTGAAATTGAAATCTATAACAATACAGAACATCATTGCCTTCAGAATTGTGTTGGTTCACTAGATTTATGACAATTCTTGGGGAATTGTTTTACCTGCATCTTTCATGCTCTTATCTTTTATAACTTTTGTAAATTTGCCCAAATAGGACTGTTTTTATAGTAAACAAAAATGAGAGTAATTAAATGGGTATTTGTCTTGTAATAAAAACGTAGATATCAAATTTAGTGCACGTTTCTGGAATAACCTTCATCAGGTACGCTCAAAATCATCAGATTGGAAAGCCAAATAATTTTAAAGTGTTGGGAGCAATAAAACCAAAGGACCTAAACAGGATAGCTAAAATCGGCTAAAGTCACCTTCCTTATGAGCAAGCATTTCTTGAAATACTCTTGTTAATATCTTGTTAAATATATAGCAAGTTTTACAGACACTGACTCAGTTATAACTTTTATAGTACAAAATGTACATGTATTCAATGTATACCTGTTAATTACATACAGATTAAAGCATGACCTTTTCTATATCAACCTGTTTATCACCAGAATGACACATATCTTATCAACGATGATAACCAAGACGACATGGAAAAGGTCATGAATCAATCTATTTATGATCAAATAAAATTAATTGATGTAAATATATAGGTCAGGTGATATTGCATACTTCTGTATGGGGGAGGGGGGGGGAGGTCGTGGATTAAGAGATGACAAATATTGGAAATAGAATCAAATAAATATACAGAGCATTACAACTACCTACATCAGTGCCTATCACTACTAAAGTTGCGAGTTCGAACCACGTTGATGGCAAGGTGTACTCGATACAACATTATGTAATAAAGTTTTTCAGTGACTGGCGGTAGGTTGGTAGTTTTCTCCGGATTATTCCAGTTTCCTCCACCAATAAAACTGACTGCCGCGATATAGCTGAAATATTGTTGAAAGTGGCGTTAAACAATATATATCCCTAACCCCCCTATTCTTCTGTATGTAAATATATAGTTCAGGTGATATGGCATACTTCTGTATGGTATAATATATAGTTCAGGCGATATGGCATACTTCTGTATGATATAATATATACCTTTGACATTGCATTGATGCGACAGTCATGTGTTAGTAAAAGATGGACTATCTCTGTGTTACCATTCCTTGAAGCCATGTGTAATGCTGTCTGACCACTCTGAAACAAAATTGTGGGGTTTTTTTGGGGGATAGAATTTCAAGTGTAAAAATTGAGCTGAAAATAAAGACTCATTTTTTTAACCATAATATTTGATGATTGAAAACTATGCAATAAGATCCAAGTTTATCTATGCAAGCAAAATGGATATACAAATGTATGGCAAAACCACATGTGCACAGACATTAATTAATATTAAATTTGTCAACAATTGATAGTATAACTTGACAATAATTGTTTTATCTGCTCTCATGGAGACAAAAATTGTAGAGTAAACTTCATATAATCTTTTGCCAAAATCTATAATACCTGTAATCTTTTAACATTGGTAATTTTATCTTATGTATGAAGAGTTTGAAGATACCAAAGGGGTAACCAAAATCCGTAAATCAAAGAAGGACAGACAACCCCCTTGACAAAACTTACTCCAGGTGTCAACAAGGCAAGGGTTATACAATATGTTATGAGTAACACAGTGGGTGTCTTATAAGAAACAGGACCTGCTTACCCTTCACCCTCATGGTTTTTTTTAGGGGGGGGGGGTCCATGATGATAATCTTTTTAGTTTTCTGTGTTGTCTTTATTGTTTTGTTTAACTTCGTTCTGTGTTTTGTGCATAACGTTGCCGGTGTCTTTGGATTGTCTGTTCTTGATTACCGCTTCGGTTCTCCATAACATTTATTTACAGTTGACTCGTTATCTCGAATTCGATGGGACCATGGAAAAAATTCGAGTCCACCGTAGTTCGACTCAAGAGGAGCTACGAAAACCGGAAGTGTAGTTTGCTTAATGACGAAAGGGAGACAACTCGAGCGAAATTTTGAAGAGCTAACACCAGCATTGCATGTCCCGATTCTCAGAACGATTTAAAATTTATTCGATGTTTTTGTTGCTTTTTTTTTTCTCTGTTAAATTCTTGGAATCTTGTGGAACAACTGATAACTTCTAGATATCTTTTTTGTGTGCATGATTATGTTTTTCAGGTGTTGCGCTGTCATTAAACTTCACCACAGTCGCTTGAATAAGCGACTGTGACTTCACCCATCACGACGTATTTTTCTTTGTGCAATATTTACAATAAATTGTGTTTTTATGATTCAATAAAGTGTAAAAAAAAATCCCCTTTTATTACAACTGTTAATTAAGAGTAACATTTTTTTCAAATCTCTCAAAATTGAGAAATTATAATCAAAATTAATTTCCGACAATAGATAAAACACTTCCGTTGTGTACATTTGTATTTTTCATAATCATTGATGTATGCCGACCCAAGCGCACTTATAATATTATGAATCGATAATTTTTTATTGTACATATCTAACTTGTGTCATAATACCAAGCCAATTACTAATTAATTTGACAGATTGTGAAATAAACATGTGAAATAGCCTAAGGTAAAAATGTCAAAGCTAATGACCGGATGTTTCACCTGTGATCCGATTTTAATCCCAAGGTAATACACATGTTTTGACTGGTAAATTCGACTTAACGAATGTAAATAATATGGCTTTCTACATCTCGGGACCAAAACTTTTATTCGAGACAACCGAAATTTCGACTCATCCGAATTCGACTCAACAGGAGTCAAATTACATATATTTATACACAACGAAGTTCGGGACTTCGATAAAAATTCGACTCAACCGGAAATTCGAGTCAACCGAGTTCGAGACAATGAGAGTCAACTTATAACCAATCTATGTATGTATGACAGCGTTTTCCACGGACGAAAAAATATACAATTTGATATGACAGACATCTTAGACATATTTTTACTTGATTATAATGTATCTATTAAAATCAAAGGAATACTTAGCATTATTTACTGCCGTAACACATGCATCGGCCTTGAGTAATTCTCGTACTACTTACATTATTTACTGCAGTAACACAAGCATCAGCCTTGAGTAATTCTCGTACTACTTACATTATTTACTGCAGTAACACAAGCATCATCCTTGAGTAATTCTCGTACTTACATTATTTACTGCAGTAACACAAGCATCAGCCTTGAGTAATTCTCGTACTACTTACATTATTTACTGCAGTAACACAAACATCATCCTTGAGTAATTCTCGTACTACTTACATTATTTACTGCAGTAACACAAGCATCAGCCTTGAGTAATTCTCGTACTTACATTATTTACTGCAGTAACACAAGCATCAGCCTTGAGTAATTCTCGTACTACTTACATTATTTACTGCAGTAACACAAGCATCAGCCTTGAGTAATTCTCGTACTTACATTATTTACTGCAGTAACACAAGCGTCAGCCTTGAGTAATTCTCGTACTTACATTATTTACTGCAGTAACACAAACATCGGTCTTGAGTAATTCTCGTACTACTTACATTATTTACTGCAGTAACACAAACATCAGCCTTGAGTAATTCTGGTACTTACATTATTTACTGCAGTAACACAAACATCAGCCTTGAGTAATTCTCGTACTACTTACATTATTTACTGCAGTAACACAAACATCAGCCTTGAGTAATTCTCGTACTACTTACATTATTTACTGCAGTAACACAAACATCAGCCTTGAGTAATTCTCGTACTAAATCTGTATTGTCTATATAACAAGCTACCAGTAATGGTGTCATACCATTCTGTAAAAATAACAAAGAGTATTTCAAGTTCCTGTTGTGCTACATACTGTAACATCATTTATTGTCCCCTTTGTGGAATAGGGGGAAGGGTGGGAGATATGCAATGTTTTAGTCCATGTATTGCAGTAAATCAAATTTTTTTTAACAAAAATTATATTTATAGAATTTAACATGGCATCGACAAGAAACACTGAGAAAAAGAAATGCATATGCCATCATATCCAAAAATAAATGCAGCGACCTGGCTTTTATGGTGTTCTGATTTGTTTATCTTTGTCATTTTTTTTGGTGCATAAATTTCAAGATCCTTTTTCAAGTCAATGTTCTTTTTGCACTTAGCATCATTCTGATTCACTGCAGAATTACTTCAAAAGATAATGAAAACTGTGACTTAGATCTCATGGTCACCGACTCCATTTATCTTTGTACAGTCAAACCTGCTTTAGTGACCACCTTTATTGAACAATAACTTCTATTATATGACCTTAATTTTTATTTCACTTCACAGTGCATTTCATATTAATTAAACCTGTATTAAGTGACCACCTGTCTTATGTGACCATTATGTTTGACTGTAATTTTGTAAATCAATTTTTCATAGTATTCTTTATAAAACTTTGTGAAAACAGGATACAAATGCTATAACCCAGATTTCATGGTTCAGTGACTTGTTATTATTGTTTATTTGTTAGTGTTTATCATAGGAAATACAAAATTAGTAGAAAATGGATTTTCTACATAAAATTTAGGCTCTTGATATGTTTTGTGATCCCATACCATGAGTTAACACCTTTTTTATTCTATGTTATGTTAAGAAGAAAAAAAAACTTTATTTGAAGCAATATATCGACTGCTGATAAATTATCTTAAACTTGATCTCATGGCTTTCTCTATTGAGAACAATTAAGCTCAAACAGGTAGATTTTTCAGTCCTATAAATTTATTTTGAATTAATTACAGCCAAACCTGCCTAAAAGGGCACCTCTATATAACAAATCACTGTCTATAAAGGGAAGCCTTGTTTTCCTATTAATGAATAATGTATATAATTTTAGCCTGTATATAGAGGCCACATTTTCATGATCAGTTCCCTTGATTAGCCTTTATATACAGGTTTGACTGTCTACAAATACTATGTCAGGTCTCCAAGCATTACAGAGAGGCTTGCCAATGCAGTATAGTCTGTTTGACTTCTATAAATCTTCAGAAAAAAATTCTTAAAAACCCAGTTTTCAAATCAACAATTTTTTTTCTAGATATTTATTAATATATGATATATACGAACTCTGGCAATTAATTTCAAAATTTTTAGTCCATTATTAAAAAAGTTACCCATTAGGTCTCTATGATAATTATATTTTCTAAAGTGTAAAAATATGGATGGAGTGAGTACAAATAGTGTAAGAGCCAAGCCATGAAAACAATATAATAGACATGTGCTTTCAATTAATATTTCATTGTACCATTTGAAATATTACACTTAATTATCAAAAGGCTACTCATTAACTGCCCATAGATGATAGTCAATTGTTATTATGAACTTTGATATTTAATTGTCCTATGTCACATGGTACAGTCTGTTATTTGTACTCACTCCCTCCAGATTTTTACACTTTAGTCAATATAATTAACATGGAGACCTAATGGGTAACTTTTTTAATAATGGACCAAAAATTTTGAAATTAATTGTCAGAGTTCGTATATAACATATATTAACAAACATCTAGAAAAAAAATTGTTGATTTGAAAACTGGATTCTTAAGAATTTTTTTTTGAAGATTTATAGAAGTCAAACGGACTATAGTCAGTCTTCTCAATTTTAATAAACAACTAATTTTGATTGAAAAATAATTTATTGGTATAGACCTATAAATGATACACTATTAAGATATTTACTACACTTGGACATGTGTTTCAATGGCTATTGGGCAAATTACCACACCTGTATGAAGTGCAGGTAAATGATTTTTATTGTTAAAACTATCAAACAGATAAATAGGTGTATGTGTACAGACATATATGTGCCTATCCTAAGGCTTCAACATCCTAAGCTATGATCTAGATTTATATCAGGTTTTGTTGTGTCTAAGGGGAGCTAGAAAAGTGGTCCTTGTTGTTATAATATTTTTCATTGTAAAAACATTTTCTTGAAACAAGGGATAGGTGAGCCTCTTGTTTGAATGTAATTAACTTTACATACTTTTCATGTAAAGCTGAATAATTTAATTTGATGTGAATACTGCAATCCGATTGGCTGATCAGCCTGGAGCAACATTGGTTATACTCGATAACCTGGGTTGGTATTGTGACGTCACCAATGTGTTCATCCGCTAACGACAAATTCACAAATTCAAAGTCACATGAAATAATTGCAATTAAAATCGAGGAATCATTAAATTTTGTTGTAAAAATTAAATTATAAGAACTATTTGAAATTGTTGAACAGGTTATAGTTGCATAACCTGGTTTTGGGTCAGTTTACGCTTTTCATAAACCGCTTCACGGTTTATTAAGCGTAAACTGACCCAAGCCAGGTTTATAATATCGTATAACCTGTTCAACAATTTCAAATATTCCTTAATTATATCTATAGATAATCCGAAGAGAATGTAACAAGGAACATAAAATTTAGCTTGTGCTTTTGAAGTTATTTTTGTAACAAGCATGTGATTAAAATATATTTAAGGAATATGTTAAATTTTTGAACAGGTTATATGATATAACCTTGTTTTGGGCAGTTTATGCTTAATAAAATGTGAAATGGTTTTTGAAAAGGGTAAGCTGTTGCAAACCAAGTTATACAAGTATAACCTGTTAAAAATTGAACATATTCCTTATAATTTAATCTTTACAGCAAAATTTAATAATTCTTAGATTTTAATTATGATTATTTCAATGCACTATTTGAATTTGTTGTTGGCGGATGAATATGTTGGGGATGTTACAATACCAAGCCAGTTTATCAAGTATAACCAATGTTGCTCCAGACAGATCAGCCAATCAGATTGCATTATTCACATCCAATTAATTTTTTATGGTGTTAATCAAAAAGTTAGGATGATGTCAACAAAGTGTTGTCATCTATAGGAAGTGTACCTTATCAGGCATGTTGACATCCACACCCTCATTGATTAGATTTTGTACAGCACCAAGGTCTTTTCTGTGTAGGGCAGCCCAGAACATTAGGGTGTGATGGTCCTCTAAAGCATCTGACATCATGCTGTATGTAACAAGTCAACATTAAACATCAAATTTAAAACTTGCTTATATCTCGTAAAAACATTTTTCATGGTCTATAAATAAAGCAAATATGCAGTCAAACTGTATTAAAAGGTCACCTCTATCTTGAGCTGTCATAAACAATTTCATAAGAATTGAACCTGATTTATGAGGTCACCTGTCTTAAAAGACCACTTTTTATTTGTCCCAAAGGTAACCTCTTAAAACAGGTTTGATTTTACTTGTATCTTTGGAATATTTTGTAGTGTATTAGTAATACCAGAATGACTCAAATTATTTTGTGGTTTGTAACTTTATACAAACACAGATGAAGAACAGCAGTATATATATTTGGATCTCGGCATAAGAACATCTATCAAAGGATCTAATGAAAGTTGCCATTTAATTGTCAATCTTATTGAAAACACTTGCAATGATTTCTCCCCTCACTACCTATTGTAAATCTTGTTTTAATCTTTTTGATTTGTTTCTTTTGTAAATAAATTGATTTAAGTAGCAGTTATCTGTAGTCTACAAAATATGTTACAGAGCTACATGTATTTCATAAATATTTATTAATTATTGAATGTCTCTAATGTTTGATATTAACATAGATTTTAGTTGACCATTATTCAAACCTTTGTCATATTAATCCAGATCACATGGGAGGCTTGAATTATGATTATGAAAAAAATAAGACTTACCAAAATGTCAATTTACAAAAAAGGGTGCACTAGACTTGCAGCCTCAAGTGATAAAGTTGACCAGTTGCTTGCCCAGGGTCGGTGGTTCTCTCCAGGTACTCCGGATTCCTGCATCCCCTAAAACTGGTCGCCATGATATAGCTGAAATATTGCTAAAAGTCAAGTGGCGTTAAAACACCAAAATTCAAATGTCAATTTCTTTAGATTTTAAGATTTTTCTGGTTAAGGAGGTACACTATATTCTCTAATTAAGTGTTGAAAGAATAAAACTTACCAAAAAAGTCAATTCCTGTAATTTTTAAAATTGAACTACACTGAATTCAGTAATATGATCCTTTCTACAGAGAGATACACAAATTACACAAAGTTAACATGTACTATATATCAGAGTTATATTTAATATGTAAGACTATCTAACATTCCTTTGTGATGTAATTTTCTCTCCTCCCTCTTCCTCCCAGGTATATGTTGTATATGTAAATAAGTTACACATGATTTATAAACTTACATTGTTTTACCTTGGAGGAATTTGTATATTGTACTATAGTTAACCTTTATAACCTTTTGTTTGGCAGATTTCACATATAATCTTTAAGGTGGAGGAATTTGTGTATTGTACTGTAAAAATTTGACATTTGGTATTTATAAGAAGTTGCATATGAAACAATCACACTTTGTACATGTGTAGCTGTCCAGTTCTGTCCTTGTCCTTTTGTTTGGCAGATTTTACATATAATCTTTAAGGTGGAGGAATTTGTAAAAATGTGACATTTGGTATTTATATAAAGTTATGCATTTTGTATATGTGTATGTTCTGTCCATATTTGATTATCCTGTTCAACTCATGTAACAATCCTGTTCTGCTCATGTGTAACTATCCTGTTCAACTCATGTGTAACTATCCTGTTCAGCTCATGTGTAACTATCTTGTTCAGCTCATGTGTAACTACCCTGTTCAACTCATGTGTGACTATCCTGTTCAGCTCATGTGTAACTATCCTGTTCAGCTCATGTGTAACTATCATGTTCTGCACACATGTAATTGTGTATTTATCCTGTTCTGCTTATGTGTAATTATAGCCACTCTGTAAATATATAATTATCCTGCCTTGCACATGTGTTATTACCCCTGCTCTGCAAATGTGTAATTATCTCTTCCTTTGAATGTGTAATTTGCCATGTCTTGACCATGTGTTAGACACATGTAGTTATCCTACATGACACATGTACAGTTGCCACTTTCTGTTCATGTGTATTTGTCCTTGTTTTTTGCACATGTGTAATTATAGTAGTCTCCCTCATATAAGGCCAATGCCACCAAAGCCCACTACACTTATGATGCCACTATTCACATGCACTTAGATAGTAAAATTCTGTCAAATTGTCGCCTTCAAGAGAGGCCACCCCTCGTATAAGGGTACTTTTTCAATGCAGCAGAGATGGTCTACCCTGATTTGTGCAGTTGTAATTGTTCTGCTTTTTACAAATGTAATATTTGTTTGAAATTGTTGACTAATATTGCTTAATTGTTTCAGGATTACAAAATAGCTAGTCCAGTGAATGAAATAAACCTGAAAATGGCATCAGTAAAGGATGTTGGCAAAAACAGATTACAGTTATCTACACACTATGGACATTACATGTAATGTATTATAATATTAATAAAAACAAAACAAAATTAACATGTTATTAGGGGGACAATTTGATTCATCAGTTTTTTTTGGATCAATTTCAGTATCATTGTAACCGAATTGGAGGTGTAATGATTAGTGTGTTGTACATCGTGGGTTCGAGGCACTGGTCATGTCAGAACAAAGACCATATTATTGATGTTTGTTGTTTCTCCACTAAACACGCAGCACTAAGGAGTAAGAGTTGGAATCAGGATAATAGATCTAACGTGGAGATACATGTCTACACATGGACTATTGTTTCAGTGATTTAACACTATAAAAATCCAACTCTCCGTGTTGGTCTAGTACAAAGTGGACATCGTCATCATCTCATCAAAATGTAACTTGTTCTCGCCATGATATAGCTGAAAAATTGTTCATTTGGTGTTAAATAACAATCACTCACTCAATATCATCTTGCTGAAATACTGGTCACATGACATTCATCAATGATCAATCAGTTAATCAGTTTTAGGAGATCTATGGTTTTATACAAGTACTTTCTCTACTGATAAACATGGCTATCATGATATTACTGAAATATTGTTGAAAATAACATTAAGTATGTTTTTAGTTCTGTATATTACAAAACAACACACGTTAGTGTGTACACATATGTCAAATGTTAGAACCATTGAGTAAACAGAAACATCTAACAATATTAATAAAACAGTGTCTAAAATAATTTGTACCATTGGTTGAAACCCCATATAAACAAGACCAATGAAAACTGTGTATCCTTACAGTACATTTAGAGCCTGTCTAATCCGACACACCAAGGGACCAGGGAAATGAGTCAGATTGTACATAATGTCGGAATACTCTGGCTTTATTTTAGTTAACAGAAATACTTTGGTATCATAAATTTTTGTCGGATCTCATGGGATGTCGGAAAACTCAGGTGTCAGATTGCACAAGTTCCACTGTAGTTTGTTAACGTTTTGATGTTTATAGATAAACAAAATTGTGTATTGCACCTTAGCCTTACAAGTTACAGTACATTTGTAATATTTTGTTTACATGTTGTTTACTTTGTTTACAGGTTGTTGTTTACAGATAAACAAGATTGTGTATTCTGGAAGATGGCAATAGAAGAAGCCATAGCAGATGCTTTAGGAGATAATACAGTAGGTTATTAGGGCTGATGTTTGTTCCTGTTATTTTTAGTTTTGGGACAAATATTTTGTTTTATTTTTTCTATCATTGTCAGAACAGTCTCAAAGTCGTAGAAAGTAGCAAAATTAATCTCAAATACATGGCCACTCACGTTTCTGGCTTGGTACAGGCTTTTCAGTAAAAAGTGGCAGGGTATTTGTTTGGGCTCAAACCCTTCGTGAAATGATGTGGTCATACAAGTGCAAAAATTAATTTTGATTGAAATATCCTGAAGTAAAAATGCTAGAAGTATTGTTTTTCCTATAAAATATTACTTATTGTAATGATTTCATGACTTTGAATTTTCAAAAAAAAAAAAAAATATATATATATATATATTGTGAACACTTTGATGACTACAACAGAGAACATAAGCCCTAAGAAATATTTATTCCATCAAAAATCTTAAAAGACATACATTAGTTACTTCATGGAAACTGAGATATGTTAACATTAATAACATAATGTGAGAGACTTGTTTAACTGAATGTCATTCCTATTAGGCCATGCAAAGTTAATTACTTGGTTCTCAGGCCCTTTTTTGTCAAAATTGATGAGGGAGGGCGGCATTTTTTTTTATCCTTTTACTGTTGTAAAAAGTGATGAGGGAGGCATTTTTTCTTCTTTTTTTTTGTGTGAAAAATATGGCAATGTATAAATCTTTTCATTACTTTATTGAAAATTTCAATTTTATTTCTTCCGATGGTGGCAGAAACATCACAAGTGGTTAATTTTTATGGAAACGTCCAATCCGCTGGTCCCAACGTACCATTTTTTATCTCCGTAAACAATTCCAATAAGGTAAAAGCTTCGGAGAAGCCCCCTATTATGTTTCCTGGTAAAACTGGCAAACATTTGTGCCGAATTTGCACAGAAACGATTGACATTTTGTCTAAATGTCAAACGGAAACACGTTTTTTATTTATACATTGTCATAACGATGCTTTAAATCTCATTTAAGCATGATGCGTTTTAAAGCGTTTCACCGACCACGCGATCTAAGAGAAAAACGGATGCGTTTGTTTTTTCCGTACGGACAGCGCTACCGCATTTACATTTTTTTTTTACTATTTTTGCAATAAAATCGGCAATGCAGCGACGAATTTCCACATGCAGGCAGGCCTGAGAACCAAGAAATTAACTTTGTATGGCCTTACATGTCTTTACATTCTGAGTTCCGTGTTGTCATGTCAATTGCGATTTCTGCATGGAAACAATGTTCGTTTCGTCTTTACCTCCAGTTGTTTGTAGGATGTCTCATGTCTTATTTACGTTATTTGTGTTTGTTTGCGTATAGTGATGTCCAACGCATATTGTGATGTGTTTTTATTTAGTTTTTCTTCGTCTTGTGTACCCTATGTTGCCAGTTTCTCTGGATTCTCCCTTTTTTATGCCTCTTCAGTATTCTCTAACGTTTATATGCCTGATTATTTATAGATTTTGGACAACGTGAGGGAGAATCAAAGTAATCATTACTGTGCTGATTGTGGAGAACGAGGTCAGTATGAAAGGACATTGATTTATAAACTCTGGGCATCTGTGGTTGATATTTCATATTTCTATAATTTATGGATACATAGACAATAAACGTTCATTGTCCTCAAATATACAATTTATTTGTACAGGCTTTAGAAAATTACTGACAATGAGTGTATATTGTGTTTATCCTGCAATGGAAAATACTCCAAAATAACTGCCAAATTGTCTGAAAAGAGTCGAGACAAGTGTTCTATTTGTTTTCAATGTGTCCATAGGGGCCAGGGTGGCTCAATGAGTTAGGTAGTTGAATTACCTAACAACTCATACAAGCCTATCACCAATACGATGTGGGTTCGCGCTCGGGTTTGTAAATTACAAAAAAGGGTGCACTCGACTCGCAGCAGCAAGTGATAAAGTTTACCAGTTGCTTGCCCATGGTCGGTGGTTCTCTTTGGGTACTCCGGCTTCTTCCACCACCAAAACTGTTCGCCATGATATAGCTGAAATATTGCTGAAAGTGGCATTAACACAATAAATCAAATCAATAAATGTTTCCTCAATCATGTATGGGCTAATGTGTTACTGTGTCTTGCTGTTGCTCTGCATGAATCAGGTAGCAGAAAAGTTATATCTTGATCAGTGACCATATTTAGCATAAAATTATCCAGTAAGTGCAAATTGACTGCTTAAATAGAAGCAGTGCAGGATACAGGGTTTGGATTTTTCAAAATATGTTCTCTAATTTCTCAAAGTTGTATATATATAGATTAGAATATGGATGACAATACATCACTTAAAATATATCAAGCCATATTTCACCATAAACTTAAGTGATGATAGACACTGATTGTATTAATAGATAGGGGGTTATCAGAAACCAAAAACCAGAGAAAAACAGAAGAGTTTGAAGATACCAAACGGTAATCAGAAGCCATCGGCCTAAGAAAGATGAAAGAAAAAGGACAAACAATGATCTTAAAAGAGATTGAGCAACAGAAATCCCACAAAAACTGTAATAGACACTGATTCTATTGATAGAGATTAATCCAACTACCTGTATGGGGTAGGGTTAGGGTATTTGGTGTTTGATGCCACTTTCATCAATATTTCAGTTATATCATGGCGGTCAGTCTTATTGGTGGAGGAAACCAGCATACCCAGAGAAAACCACTCATCTGCCGTACGTCACTGACAAAGTTTATCACATAATGTGTATCGAGTACACCTCACCATGAACGATGTTCGAACTCACAACTTTTAGTGGTTATAGGCACTGATTGCACAGGTAGTTGTAAATCCAACAACCATGCGATCACGACTACAATGGCTCCTAATACGCAGTGGAAAATAATACATTATGATCACAAGACATTATTATATTTTTCAGATCCACATTGGGCTTCTATTAATATTGGAATTGTGCTGTGTAAAAACTGTGCAGGTGAGAGAAAATAATGTGAAATATTTTGGGGTTTAATTTAAGAGTTTATTTAATTTTTTTTTTTTATATAGCTTATAAAATTATTTTGAAAAATGAAAAGTGATTGGCTGCCAGTTATGATGAAAACAACTTTTTTAATATAAGATTTTCAGAGATTTAGCAGATTTGTTTCTATGGAAAAAAGTAATTACGGATAATGATGAAAGATGTTTAAATTTTGTCAACATTGGTGTAGCCCTGCCACAGACTGCAGATGTAGTAGAATAGACATAACATATATAACAAATCTATTACAGGAATTCACAGAGAATTTGACCCAAAGGTTTCTAGAGTGAAGTCTTTAAGAATGGATACAACAATATGGACACCAAGTTTAATAGAAGTAAGATAAAACATGCATATACCATAATTTATGGGTTATAGGTCAAATTGATAATGGGGAAAATGGCTCTTAAAGTAAAATAATAACAGTTTTATCATGCAAAATGTCTTTAGTGATTGTTTTTATATAATACAGAATGTTGTTGCTTCATTTGGCTGTTCTAGAACTTCAGTTCATTGATAGGACCTAGATATTTTTTAACTCACTGACCCAAATCACCTTGCATCCATTATCCTTGTCATCATCGTAAACAACATTTCACATTTTAATCATCTCATCTGAAACTATTTGACAAGAATTATGTTTGTGAAGCCTACTTAAAAAATTTCAACTTTCATCTTTATTCAGAAGAAAACATAGCTGTCAAAGTCAGACAGTTCTTGTTTTTAAATAGCTGACAATTTAAAAATATTATACCCCCACTCGTAGACAGGGGGCTATATTGCAATCACCTTGTCCATCCGTCCGTCCGTTCATTCACACTTTCGTAACAGATGTCTCAGCTTCTACTGGAAGAAATTATTTTATATTTGATATATGGCTTTGGCATGGTGACTTGTACGGTGTCTCCCCTTTCCAGGTTTACCGCACATCTACTTCCTGTTTACCATGTGACTTACAAATGAACGAGTGGGGGTATTCTTAGCACGACGTAGCATGCAACATCTTGTTTGTGTCTGAAAATACAAATCAATATGATTTGTTAGTTGCATATAGAATGTATGTGAGGTTTTTTTTTTTGCCTGAAATTCTTCATTTCTTCTTGGTCTGTCAAAAATATGGTTTCTGTGGGCAATACTTGTTTCTAATTGGCTGAAGTCTTAAGCAAAACAAAAAAAACTGTATATATGGAGAAAAATGTTTAAACTTTCTTTTCATGATGTTAATTTTTTTCAGATGATGAAAGCTATAGGAAATGATAATTCTAAAAAGTTTTGGGAATTTAAGTTACAGCCCATAAGCAAAATTACCACAGATACACCGGTAGAACACCGAAAACAATTTATACAAGAAAAGTATGATAAAAAACTGTGGATAAATCAACATTCACTTGTATCAGAACTGAACGAGGTATGTGTGTGTTTAGTAATGTTACATGGGATTGTACATGTTCAACCTTTCAATTTTGAACGTACGTGATGAAGGTTATTCCAGAAACGTGTCGTGCACACTTAATTTGATTAAAGTTTTTATTTTTTCACCATTTTAGGTGGGCAGATAAATGATGTTAATACTTCCTTCATTGATAGTTTGGGGAATAGGGGGATGTCATATGCTTGTTCGTTTCACATCAATGAGTGCCTGTCATCACTGAATTATGGGAGGGAGGGGCCTCCGTAGCCACTGTCATATGGCATGGCTTTGTATAATATTCACCTAGATTGGTAAAAACTTTCTCAGTATTTACAGGCGAGGTGTACTCGATACAACATTATGTGATGAAGTTTGTCAGTGACTTGCGACAGGTTGGTGGTTTTTTCTGGGTACTCCGGTTTCCTTTACCAATAAAACTGATGGCCAAGATATAACTGTAATATTGTTGAAAGTGGCGTTAAACACCATAACCACCACCTTCTCAGTAGATAAGTGAGTATTATACAGTGCTGAGCAAACGAGCAATTTTACAGCTATTTCATGGCTAAAACAATTTTTTGTTATTGTGCTAGCTCACTGAAACAACAGTCTACAGATAAACATATCGCTCCACTCTGACGTCTGCAAATAGACATGTCGCTCCACTCTGACATCTGCAGATAGACATGTCACTCCACTCTGACGTCTGCAGATAGACATGTCGCTCCACTCTGACACACGTGCTTAGTGGAGAAGCAAGAAATACCAATTTGATAGTCTTTGATTTGACCTGACAGGTGCTTGAACCCACGATCTACTGCACTTGGGATGATCTTACTAACCATGACACCACAGATGCTGTTCATTTTAAAGAGTTCAGTTGTTCAGCATACAATTGTTCTATTGTTTGATCATAATCAATCATTGTAATTTTTAAGATTTTTATACCCCCCCTGCAAACAAAGTTTGGGGGGGTATATAGGAATCACCCTGTCCGTCTGTCCGTTCGTCCGTCCATGTACCTTGTAAGCGCAACTCCTCCTAAACGGCTAATTAGATTTATATGAAACTTTACACACTTGTAGTACACTACCTGCAGATGTGCATGAAGGAATATGGTTGCTGTCCAAAATTTAAAAGGGGAGATNATTCAACTTATACTTTCACGTAAAGGGGGGGGGGAATGTACCTTGTAAGCGCAACTCCTCCTAAACGGCTTATTGGATTTTATGAAACTTTACACACTGCAGATGTGCATGAAGGAATATGGTTGCTGTCCAAAATTTAAAAGGGGAGATAATTCGACTTCTACTTTAAGGAAAAGGGGGAGTGGCATGTACCTTGTAAGCGCAACTCCTACTAAACTGCAAGCGGGGGGTATCACTCAATGAGGTCACTCACAGTTCTAGTTTATTTTTATTTTCAGAAATTATTACGGACAGTTGTTACAGATGACATTTTACAGACAATGAGTATCGTTTTTTCAGGGGCAAATGTAAGTTCTTTTTTGGTTTTGTTTTGTTTTTGTTTTTGGAAGATAAGTCATACCAATCAAATGAGAGTTCTGATAATTCTGTAATTTATCAGAAAAAGTTACTCTGTACAACAGAAAATTTCCATCCATGCGATATGTCTTTAACCGATTTGATGTTTTTTTTATGTAATTTCCTCAACACTAGCAGTATAAGCTCCGCCCATGTGTCTGTGTGTCTATTTGTCCTCACTCGGTGGTCTGGGGGATATATAAGCTCCACCCATGTGTCTGTGTGTCTATTTGTCCTCACTCGGTGGTCTGGGGGATATATAAGCTCCACCCATGTGTCTGTGTGTCTATTTGTCCTCACTCGGTGGTCTGGGGGATATATAAGCTCCACCCATGTGTCTGTGTGTCTATTTGTCCTCACTCGGTGTTCTGGGGGATATATAAGCTCCACCCATGTGT
>MJUT01031117.1:670502-681370 GCA_002080005.1 Gigantidas platifrons
AAATCTTACTATATAATCATATAAAATTGTGACGTCAAGAATTTACATTTGTGTTTAAATCATAAATGCTTGTAAATAAAAATTCGAAAAAATTACATGAAGATATCAAAATAAACTCTTAATAATTCTATTATTAAAGGTGAAAATTTCATGAAAATCGACTAAGGAATGACTTCATGAGAATGTTATGAAAATAAGTAGTTTTATATGAAATATATAGGGAAATATCTTAGTGAGGAAATACTTTTGACCCATGATTGTAGTGTAGTTGTCTCCCTTTGCTTCCTTGCATTGTCTTATGGATGTTACAGCACTAATTTACATCTATTTCTCTTTAGAGTACTATTTAAATGTCTTGCATGTATTAGAAATATACCAGATAGTTGAAAATTATTACATATGTTAAAATATTTATTTTTATTTTTATTATTATATATTATTACATAAATATTTTGACACAGTGGAAGATAACAAACCCTTATTTATGCAGTATTTACATTAGATCATGGCAGAAATAAATCCTTATTATCTTCTGTAAATTTTGTAAATATAAGTAAAACTACAGTCTGTACCAAAAACATTTTGACAAACTAGCCCGAAAACATTTTAGAAGATTTTTTTTCCTTTCGATTAGGAAAATTTTATGGAATTTTTCACTAGTCTGTACCTCATTTTTCACTAGTCTGTACCTCATTTTTCACTAGTCTGTACCTCATTTTTTGCTAGACTGTGGCTTAGGGCCAATGGTTTTTGGCACAGATTGAGACTATTGCTGTATTTGTTTGACATAGTTTGCTGTTAGTAACACATTTAACAGTCCCATTATGTTATTGATCTCTGGTACCCTTGGTATTTCCTATCAGTACTACTTGGTAAGGGGGTAGTTTAAATACTAAAATGTTCAGCATGATACTAACCTATCATTTTATTAAAGTACAAAGCCTATCCTACTACTGGTGATGTGACTGTCAGATGAAAACCAGCAATACACTATTTCTATTTATAGAATAAAAAAAAATGTTCATGTTTATTGGCCTCCTTGTTCCTTTCAGTAAATAATAGTTTTTTTTCAAATTTTGCAAACATATAATATTATAGCTGGTTTTATCTAGAAAAAAAAAACATATGGTGAAAATAAAACTCCACATAGAAGGACCCGGGTGGCTCAATGAGTTAGATAGTTGGATTACCTAATAATTCATACAAGCCTATCACCAATATGGTGTATGTTCGTGCCCGGCTTTGTAAATTACAAAAAAGGGTGCACCTGATTCGCAGCCACAAGTGATAAAGTTTACCAGTCGTTTGCCCATGGTCAGTGGTTCTCTCTGGGTACTCCGGCTTCTTCCAACACTAAAGCTGCTCACCATGATATAGGTGAAATATTGCTGAAAGTGGCATTAAAAACCAAAAAGTAAATCAATCAATCAAACATAATTCACCCGAAAGTATTATGTTTTCCTATTTTATAACTGTATATATGTTATTTATGTTATTCTCCTTGGTGGTGGTGTGTAAATAATAAAGATTAAAAAAAAGTATATCTTTTTAAATTGTTTTCCAGGGATGATTTTCTAGTCATTTAATTGATATCAGCTGGGGGATTGATTAAAATATAGCATAGCCACTGAATGACCCAGGGTCCTGGGGGATCAATATATAATTTATACTACAAAACTTATGTAACTCTTCTTTTTTTTCTCAGAAGAGTATAAAAGCTCACATTAGGCTTTGGATTTTCGTTAGTTATATAAGGGATTTTCTCTGAATAAAGGGAGTATTTAATCAAATGACCTGAATTTTTTATGATGATAAAGTTTATTGTTTTTATCAAAAATTTCCTTCTTTGATACTTGACCTTAACCTCTTTGATGATAGGTTTATTTTTAGGATCTTTTGTGAAAATATTATTTCTTGGGAAAAAATATGCATATACAACTGTACATGTATATATATTTAGTTCACCAGGCTAAAGTCCAAGTGAACTTTAAAAATCACTTGTCGTCTGCCAAACATCAAAGGGATGACTTGTGAAGAGGAAATTCATATCAGTAGAAATGAATATTGATGTGGCATGGGGAGGGAGGGTGATTGATGTGGCATAGGGAGGGAGGGTGACCTAAAATGGGAAATTAAGTAAATCCTAAACATTGTGTTCCATATCTGGTGAGCAGTACGGGATTATATGAACCTTTAGGTGTTTTTTGTTTGTTTTTTTCCCCCGTTAAAACCACTAAATACAGAATACTGCAAAAAAAGATATTTGAATTGGGATACTGTGAAATATATATTTGAATTGGTATACTGCAAAAAACATATTTAAATTGGGAAGGAACTACTAATTATTTTGTTAAAATCTAGAAGGTTTGATATGTATTGTAGAAATTTATATAGAATATGAAAGAGACTATTCATCCTGAAATTAGGGTACAATATCCCCCCTTATAAGACCACCCCTTCTTCCGTAAATGGCCGTTTTGGGGTTGAGACGACTGAGTTGAGACGAGTTCACGTGCACGCGTCTCTACTCGTTGTGACATCCAGTAAGAACGCTTCTAACAAGAACTAAATTTATAATTTTCTTTTATTTTTATTTTCTTTAAGAATATGTTACTCAAATACATTATAATTGGATTACACAATTTAAAGTCAGATACAGATATTGTACATATAGAACCACTTTATAAAAAAAAAAAAGGGGGTAAGTAACGTCACATTGCTGTTAAAATGACATCACCCTGATGAAAGGGTTATAACGTCAGGAATAATACCGCACACGACATTATGGTTATACACGAAATATTGAGGTCAAAGGGTTAATTAAAGCTCTTTTTATCGTAAAGCAACATAATATACTCTATGACCTACATTTCTCAGTCACGTACTATGACGTAGTGCACAATAATACCTGATATGTAAATGAGGTATCGATCAATGAAAGCCATGTACATAGGTGTGCGTATATGAAAACAAATGTTGCTTACGGAAGAAATAGGTACTTTTATGTGTTGATATGGAACATCGCCAGATCTTCCACTCATGATAGAAATTGTTTATGTCTTTCCACTCGTTCCACTGTGCTACACTCGTGAAAAGACATCAAATTTCTATCACCCGTGGAAGATCCACCGGTCTTCCATATCAACGTATGAAAGAACCTATTATTCTGTAATGAGTGGTATTATAGGAGGGTTGATCTCTCATATGGAGGTCAATTTGATAGCATTTTGGTATCTCAGTGCATTTAAAATCTGGTCTGGTAAGAGGGGTGGCCTTTTGTGGGAGTGGCCTTATAAGAGGGTATGAGGTATAAAATGGATGATCAGATATTTTTTTTCTTCATTATATTAAGGGATGCTTTGTGAGTAAATATTTAATTTTTAAGATATGGTCAGGGCTTTCAATATTTTTCAAGTCTACTAGTTCTTCAATATTTACAGGTGGTACTTTTTTATTAAAATTTGAACAATTTTCATGAATAACTTATGCAACACTCTTTAAATTCAGGAGGTACCAAAGACCATTTTAGGTGGGTAAAAGTACCTAGTACTGTCCATTATTGAAAGGCCTGTATAGTACATGTTTATTATATGTTTATGGAGAAAACACCAGATACAAGTCAACTAATAGACCCGCAAACGTGGTAAACAATAGAAAATGGAGAGTCGCATAATGTTTTTGACTTCTCCGATACTTTGTGAGTCAATAAAAAATTCTCTTTCCTAATGTTACAGATATCCAAATACTTTTGAGTTAAGTACAACAAAATCTAACAATAGAACATATCTATTTGCTGCTACGACCCCCGAAGAGAAAATGGCGTGGATGAGGACATTGACGAAGGTATTGTCATACAAACGTTGATTTACAAACATATGTATAATACCAATTAGGGGTTAGGTTTAGGTTTATGGTGTTTAATGCCACTTTCAACAATATTTCAGTTATATCTTCATGATCAGTTTTATTGGTGGAGGAAACCAAAGTGCCCGGAAAAAACCACCGACCTGTCACAAGTCGCTGACAAATTTAATGTTACATAATGTTGTATCAAGTACACCTTGACATGAACGTGGTTCGAACTCACAACTTAAGTGGTGATAGGCAATAATTACACAGGTAGTTGTAAATCAAACTACCATACGATCACAACCACAACTGCCCCAAACAATTTTGGAAAGTCAAGAAACATATTTATCAGGTACAAAACAAAGTCAGTGAAGAAAATGTTGGACAAAGTTATATGTGAACCATGCCATAACTATTGGTTGATGGTTTATAGAGAACTAAACAAAAACTTTCTTAAGAATCAGTAATGAAAAAATAGAAATATATTTGTATTCGAAATGACACAGCATTGTTATATGAAAATTCAATTTTGTACATATGAAGGTCATGTGGTCTATTGTGTACAAGACATAGGGAATCAAAATTATACATTTGATATATAATAAGAAATGGAAATTTCTTTACAATGTGAATCTCTAAATCTTGATTGATGAAAAGAAAGTTTAAACAGTGATGGTCATCAATTCCACCAATATCAATAGAATGAATTATCACTTCTCATCTGAACTCAAAAATACTACGATATATGAAGTTTGAAATTCCAGCTCCTGGCTTGGTACAGACTCAAAGATGTGGCAGGGTTAAATCGGCTAGTGGAATCCCAACCCTTCCCTCTTGATAACTAAATCTCCAACGGCAAAACATATATAAACAAACGATAAAAAACCTTAACAGATTCCATACTAAAAGACCACATACTATCATAAAAATGACAGACAACATGAACATGGGGAATAAAATAGCATGGTCAATGAATGATTGTAGTGACTAGTTTGGATGATTGTATATTGTCCTTTACAAAGTTAATGTATTTTGTAACAATCAGAAATCACTCAACCATGTTAAAACATCACATGACAAAATTTCAGTGCAAAAATGTAATGGTTGAAAAAAAGTATTATTTATTTTATTGGGTTTTTTTTTTCAGTTATTTTGTCCTCCACATTATATAAAAGAGATGGATAACAAAGAATTTTCAATAGCGGGAAATTTCTATGTCAAGGCAGGGGTTGCCTCCGTAAGTATAATGTTGGATAGTAACTCTAAATTTATTCAAAAGACTTTGGTATATTGCGTATGCATATGTTGGTCAAGAATGACAGGTTCTTTCTTATGGACGTATTGAATATCAACAATATATTCATAAGTCTTGGGAATTTAGTGGAATTTTAATAAAAATATAAACTTTATCACCTTTTGAAATTGTGAAAAAATTTAAATTAAATGTTTGTTCAATCTTTTTAATAAAAAAAAATAAATTTGTTATTTTTAATTTTTTCCATCTTTTTGGGGAGCCCTGGTGACTCAATGAGTTAGGTCACTGGATCTAACAACTCATACAAGCCTATCACCAATACGGCGTGGGTTCGCACCCGGCTTTGTAAATTACAAAAAAAGGTGCACTCGACTCGCAACCGCAAGTGATAAAGTTTACCAGTTGCTTGCCCATGGTCGGTGGTTCTCTCCGGGTACTCCGGCTTCCTCCACCACTAAAACTGGTTGCCATGATATAGCTGAAATAGTGTTGAAAGTAGCATTAAACACCAAAAATCAATCAAATCCAACTTTTTGATGACAGTAGTTAAGTTTACAACATTTCAGCAGATTTGTGTACCCAATTATAGTTCTAGATCTGTCAAAGGCTCTAATTATTGACAAGGATTACCATAAATAGCTGACAATAATGCACTACTTTTATCACTAGATTGTTGTCCCACAAGTTATAAATAAAAAGTGGCTTATCTACAGGGATGATTCCAGCTATTTTAAAATGGGTCCCCTGTACACAGAATTAGGATTTTTTTTTTTACCAAATTGAGAAATTTTGTAATGGGTCAATTAAAAAAAATCAGAATACAATATTTTAAGCACTTGCACTGCTAAAATTTCAGTGTCTGGACACTTGCTTAAAAGAATTAGATGGATATAATTATATCAAAGTCCATGATAATGAGTGTTCATTTTTATTTCATAAGTTTATAAATTTGAAAATATATTCTGCATGTATGGTATAAAAAATTAACTATAAAAGTATCCAATTCATATCTTTTTTGAAAATTGTAGGATATCAATAGAAAATAAATATACATTAAAATGTACATTTGCAAATACAAATAGACGAGTTATTCACTTTAGTCTGGGTTACTAGTATTTAATAAATTTTCATGCAAATATTTTTCAATTAAACGTTCCTCTGTATATTGTTATCTATAAAGATAACTAGCCAACAATCTGTATTTAATGGCCTGATTTGGTTCCTAAGTTTACAACGTCAACTTCTGGTTTCATTCATTTTATTAGCTCGACTTTTCGAAGAAAAAAAGTCGAGCTATTGTCGTCACTCCGGCGTCAGCGTCTGGGTCGGTTAAGTTTTCGGTTAAGTTTTTTGTCAGAGTCCATTTCTCAAAAACTATCACAGGTATCCATTTGAAACTTGGAATACTTGTTCACTATCAAAAGAGGAACCAATTACAACAAGGCAGATGACCCTGTGATTTGTATATCCAGAGTTATCTGCCCTTGTTTCAACATAGTACATAGAAATTAGGGATATTTTTTTAGTATAATTAAAATTTCTCAATAACTATCAAAGCTATTAACTCGAAACTCAATACACTTGTAGAAAGTGTTGACTCCAATCTGGAGTTCGAAATTCAGAATAATCTATTGTTTTTTTTCTTGTAAAATCATGTTTTTTTTATAGAAAAAGTACATATTTTGAGAATTACACATTTCTCTGAAACTACAAAAGATAGAAACTTAATATTTGGTATGGGTGGAGATGCCAATGTGAAGTTGTGCATTCAATATTTTTTATCCTCGGGGCTGAGCCCCACCCCGCTGGGGAATCTGTATAAAAAAATGTTACCGAGATCCCCACCCTAAACCATATATATTTATGATCAGGGTGACTAGGCAAATTAAATGTATTATAGCTCAGGCCCCAGGGTCATACCCCACCCCTAAACCATATATATTTATGATCAGGGTGACTAGGCAAATTAAATGCCTTATAACTCGGGCCCCTGGGGTCATACCCCCACCCCCTACCTGAAGTGAACTTTTTAATGGTTGATATCCCCACCCCTAAACCATATATATTTATGATCAGGGTGACTAGGCAAATTAAATGCCTTATAGCTCAGGCCCCGGGGGTCATACCCCACCCCCTACCTGAAGTGAACTTTTTAATGGCTGAGATCCCCACCCCTAAGCCATATATATTTATGATCAGGGTGACTAGGCAAATAAAATGCCTTATAGCTCAGGCCCTGTGGGGGGGGGGGTCATACCCCACCCCCTACTGAAGTGAACTTTTTAATGGTTGAGATCCCCAGCCCTAAGCCATATATATATTTATGATCAGGGTGAATAGACAAATTAAATGCCCCAAGATTTTGACTTGGAACTCGGCTGTTGCATCTCTGATGTTTCTCTCGATTTTTTTTAGTTATTCCCCCTTTTTGAAAAATGCAATTTCTGAATAATTATGTAAATTGCTTGCAGTTAATAATATTAGATACGA
Source organism: Gigantidas platifrons (assembly GCA_002080005.1). Lineage (NCBI taxonomy): Eukaryota > Metazoa > Mollusca > Bivalvia > Mytilida > Modiolidae > Gigantidas > Gigantidas platifrons. Next base: position 678,097 of record MJUT01031117.1, read on the forward strand.
AAAAGTTGAGCGTCCAGCACCCGTGGGCGGTGCTCTTGTTAATTTCAGTTGAGAACATGAATCTGTTGCCATCCTCAATGTATAAGCATCTCAAAATAAATTCAATTAAACATAAGCAATCTTTGATACTTGGGGAGTGTGAAAGTCAGTAATATATATCAGTTTTAAGGCTAAAAAGATGCTTTCATTATGTATAGGAAGAAGAAGGGGAAATTCCGATTGATTACGAATGGGAACGTACCGGTCTGACAGAATAAATAAACACATTTCAAGTCTCTTTCTTACATTTTAATAAATCTGAAAACGGAATTTAGTGCAGTTATAGGCAATGAAAACTTGTGAGTGATGAATAAATCATGAGGTGGTATAAAATCTGCATCGCTGATGGACATTTTCCGGAAATATCGATAATACTGTACATTGGGAATATTTATTTATTTCCAATTATTTTGGGGCCACTGGTGATATTTGAGGCCGCCAAGCAGTCCTAAATCATATAGTGGGATCATCCCTGATCTAGAAATAAGTGAATGTTACTAATGATTTTTATTTTTGTATTTTAGGAATGGAAGAAGACTTGGTTATTTGTAGATAAAAAGGTTGTGTATTATATAAATGAAGTAAGTAAATAGTTACCACAAACTAGGGGAGGTGGTTTTGGTCGTGATCATATGGTAGTTGGATTTATAACTACCTATGCAATTAGTGCCTATCAAAACTAACATTGTGAGTTCAAATCTAGCTCAGGCGAGGTGTACAACATTATGTGATAAAGTTTGTCTGCGACTTGCGTTTCCTCCACCAATAAAACTGACTGCCATGATATAACTGAAATATTGTTGAATGTGGCATTAAACACCATAACAAGCCCCCTCCCCCCATCATATTAGAAAATACACAGTATTATATATTGCGAGTACTATTGCTGTTAAAGGTTTGTATACAGTAGCCCCCTTAATAGGAAAGAATTTAGTATTATTTTACTTTCTTATTGCATATGAAATCTGGTTTGATAAGAAGAGTGGTAAAAGTCTCTTATAATGTCGCCCCTTATAACAATGAAAAAATTGGTCTTACAAGATTGGTGAAGGAACAATTTAGTATTATTTTACTTTCTTATTACATCTGAAATCTGGCCTGATAAGAGGGGTGACCTTATAATAAGGGGACTGTTGTATACAGTATCAGGTATTGTATCATACAACATCTGGGGTCGATTTCACAAAAAGTCGTAAGTCTAAGATTAATCGTAAGTGTGATTTCCAAGCTTTTGATTGGTTGAAATTCACATTTACGACTGATCTTAGACTTATGACTTTTTGTGAAATCGACCCCTGACCCCACAACCCTTACAAAGTCCAGCTCATTAAGTATTGAGCTTTGGTGTTAGTTAACCTTCTGATCTTTCATACTGGACCTTACAAAGGGTGGTATATAATAAATAAGTTTTCTTTTTTTATGTTTAGCAGGAGCTAGAGTTGCAGGAGATTGACCTTAGGAAAGGTTCTAATATTCGTAAGTTTTAATGAATTGGGAAATTTTACAAAATTGTGTAAAAATTATGATAATTTTAGTCAAATTTATTTAATAAAAATGAATAAAAAATATGATAAATTTAGTAAAATTTATTTATTAAAAATTAATAAAAAAAATCAGAAACTTAGTCAAATTTATTTCATAAAAATGAATAAAAAATATGATAAATTTGATAAACTTTATTTCGAAATGATGAATAAAAATATGATAAATTATGTAAACTTTATTTAAAAATGATGAATAAAAATATGGTAAATTAAGTAAACTTTATTTAAAAATGATGAATCAAAATATGAGAAATTTAGTAAACTTTATTTAAAAAAACATGTTTTTGTTACTACAGAATATGTAGACTATGTTGCTGGTCAGCCATGTTCCTATGCTGTACAAAGTGGTAAATCTTTTATACTGGACATTCCTGGAAGGTCAGTATTAATTGTATTAGTGTTATTCACAAGTCGTCGTAGATTAATCTGTGCATTGTTTCATTTATAAAACTTAAATTTTAGTAGTCAAATAAGTGTGATGTTTAGATCCATGTGAAATATTTTCATTACTTTCTCTCCTTCATTGTCTGTTCGGGTTATCATGTTTTAAGGTGTGAAACCTATAATTAATTTCTTTAACATTTTCTACTAAATTTGTGTTTTTTCGAGCCTGACTGGCTATTTTATCTTAAGTTTAACCTTTCTAAGACCATATATTTTCTGAAACGTACATGATTCCTCTACGTTCTGTCAAAATATCAGGGGATGTTTAAAGCCTTGCAGTGAAATGCCAGGCTATGGAAAACACCTACTCTAAAAATAGCTCAGTCATCCCCGGGAAATTCAATATATATAGGCCATGCATCAAATCCTCCATAGAGGTATTAAAATACAACTAAATGCATCAAATGTGGGCTCAAAATAATCCTTATATATTTAACTTCAATTATCAAGTTTAATTATTCCATTTCATTCAGTATTTGTCACAATACAACAAAGTGAAAGGAACTTTTTTTTTTAAAGGGACTACTTTTGTATATGTTCTTAGCTCTGATTGGTTGAATTACTGGTTTGACACCTGAAAGCCACTTTCAATAATATTTCAATTATATCGTGCCGATAAGTTTTATTGGTGGAGGAACCCAGAGAAAACCCCCAACCTGCCACAAGTCACTGACAAACTATAACGTAAAATTATATCGAGTACATCTCGCCTGAGTGGGTTGTTCCATTTGGAGATTCAACATGGCTGCTAGGATAAATTATACGTTACCTGAAATTTCAAACAACGTTTAATTTTCGATTGTTAAAAGATCTTTGGTACTCTACTGATTCTCCAGTTATATCTAACAATTAATGGACCACTGTGACAGAACTAAAAACCGCCTTGATATAACTGAAATATTGTTGAAAGTGGCGTTAAACACCAGAAGTTTTTATTTGACTTTACAGATCATTTTATTTCCAAGCCGACATAATAAGAGACACAGAAAGACTTTATGAAGCTTTTGGTAGTAGTATGAAGGTATGTTTACCTATATATAGAAATGATTGTTCTAAAGAGAAGGGAAAGACTTTATGAAGCTTTTGGTAGTAGTATGAAGGTATGTTTACCTATATATAGAAATGATTGTTCTAAAGAGAAGGGAAAGACTTTATGAAGCTTTTGGTAATAGTATGAAGGTATGTTTACCTATATATAGAAATGATTGTTCTAAAGAGAAGGGAAAGACTTTATGAAGCTTTTGGTA
>MJUT01031117.1:685093-701385 GCA_002080005.1 Gigantidas platifrons
GATAATGTTTTATGTATGTGTCACGTAAACAACTTTACATGTACACTCTACTGTCTCAATGTCAGATTATGTTTTATGTATGTGTCACGTAAACAACTTTACTTGTACATTGTACTGTCTCAATGTCGGATAATGTTTTATGTTTGTGTCACGTAAACAACTTTACATGTACACTGTACTGTCTTAATGTCAGATAATGTTTTATGTATGTGTCACTCCCATTACAATTTCATTTTAAACTCAGGTTTACAAAATAAAGAAGGTAAGATTTATAATGGTATACTAAAGTTTACTAAATTGTGTTTTGTTCTAAATTTGTTGAATGATGTTATGTAATCTGTTTTTACAAAATCACAATCATTAAAAAAAATATACTGTCTATTTTTCATAAAAGCATGATTTCACCTCAAATAATTGAAAATTAGTCGTTTTTGCTTTTTAATTTTGTTTTCCAATTTGAATTCCTTTGAAAAAAATATTTTGACAGACTGATTTTAAGGTTAAGGTTATTGTGTTTAAGGCCACTTTCAACAATATTTCAGTTATTTCATGATTGTCAGTTTTATTGATGGAGAAAACCGGAGTACCCGGAGAAAACCATCGACCTGCCACAAATCACTTAAAAACTTCATCACGCAATGTTGTATCGAGTACACCTCATCTGAGCGAGATTCGAACTCACAACGTTAGTAGTGATAGGCACTGATTGCACAGATAGTTGTATGTCCAATTACCATATGATCAAGACCATGACGGTCTCTAATTGATTTTACTAACATATTTAAGGCACTTGCATGACTGCATCATTTCACTAAGTGGGGATGTTTTGGCCAATAAAACTAGTTTAACCGCAGTGTCTTAATCCAAGCCAGGAATGGTGTAAAAGTTTTCTACATGTAAGAACGATATAAACACCATAATCTTATCTTTTAACCTCTACAGGTAGGAAGATTTTCCGTTTCACTCTTTTCCTTTAGCTATTTTGAATGATGCCATCAATTACATTGTTTTGCTATTTTATTCTTCAGAAATTATTGACTATTTCCCTTCATTTCTTCATTGATACTAACAGCTTGTGTTAACTCTGTCATATTACTAAATGTCTCAAGTTATTTTTCTGTACAGAAAAGCTGGTTTAGCTCAACTAACCGAAAGAGTCGTGAGCTATTTTTATCACTTAGTGCATTTGTTTTTGTCAGCGTCACAGGGGGGGTGGGGGGGTTAACATTTTAAACAACTCTTCTGAATCTACATCTACTGAACCAAAGTTTAGTGGAACAGTGCTTAGGTCGTCCTGTTTCAGTCTTCCCACCTTTAAATATGGCTAAAAATAGAAATATCTACTTTTGACATCTCCTCTGTAACCACTGAGTCAATTTATTTCAAATATGAGTAGATGGTACCTTGGTTGGTTCCCTTTACAAATTGTGTCCAATGGGTCCACCACCACAGTGTGTGAAATTAGCAGTAGACCTATAGACAATGTCTATGTAAAATCAAGCTTGTCTATGTCAAATTTTTAAATTTTGGTATGTAATGTACAGGGAGGTCTATGTAAAATAGAGATTGGTCTATGATACCACAAAATTTAGTTTCACACACTGCCACCATATAAAACTGGATTTGTATGATCAAAAAGTTATTAGATATATGTGTAGTTTTATGTCTGTAGACAATGTTTTTACAATTACAGTCAAACCTGCCCATGTGGTCACCTCTATTAAGCAGTCACCTGTATTAAAAGGTCACCTTTTTCTTGTCCCAAAGGTCACCTTTTAATACAGGTGACTGGTTAATAGAGGTGACCACACGGGCAGGTTTAACTGTACTTCAATTTGATTAGACGCATTATTCTGAAATCACAACACAATGATCCTTGGGACAGAATAAAGTCTCTGATTACTTTTGGGGATTAAAGTTCATGTCTGTTTCCAAACAAGAGGCCCAAATGTGCTGGAAATTGTCTTTTTTTTTTTAGATGGAGCAATGTTTATAAGTTGAATTTAGATACATTTTTATTATTGAATTCCTCATAAAATCCTGTTCTGTAAAATGTTGATAGTGATGACATTACAAATATTCGTTATGAGAAATAAGGGACATAAAAGAGACAAGCATTGAAAATTTGGGCTTTCATATAATTGTTCCAATTTAAATGTTTGTTTTCTTTTCTTTCAATTCCTTTTGATAATATCTGTGTGTATATTTCAATTATATTCGATGTAACTTTTACTGTTTCTGAGCCAATGTTGCTGAAAAGCACACTTGTATTTACTACTTAGAAATTTATTTTTCATCCAGTTTCATTGGAATTGCTTTTCATTCAGCCTCTCTTGATGAAAGTGTTGAGGAACATGTCAACAGTAGTTGATTATGGTTTCTGAACTTTAAGAGGCTTAAATTGTTTAGAATTACACTCTTACATGGCTCTTAGAATTTGTTTTTTCACCTAACCGCCTCAGTTGTGTAATGGTAGGCATGCTCGTCTCGAGTGTGGTAGATCGTGGGTTCGAGCCCTGGTCGGGTCAAACCAAAGACTATGAAATTGGTATTTGTTGCTTCTCCGCTAAGCACGTAGCATTAAGGAGTAAGAGCAAAGACTTGTTGGCTGGGAATCAGAATATTGTGTCCGAGTGGAGCGACATGTCTGTCCACGGACTGTTGTTTCAGTGAGCTAGCACTATAAAAATCCAACTCAGCATGTTGATCTTGAACAAAGCGGACATCATCATCATTTCATTAAAATAACTGGTCCTCTCCATGATATAGCTGAAAAATTGCTCAATTGGCCCTAAGCAACCATCACTCACTCACTGAATTTGTCATCTAATTTATCACCACCTTGCATTAGTCAAATTATCCATCCTCCATTGACACTTTCCACCCTCCATTGACACTTATTTACGATCATAATTTGACTTTTTTTTTTCTTTCTTTTTTTTACCAGGGTGGTGGTGCCACGATAGAAGATCAACAATTAACATCAGAAAATGTTCCAGTTATTGTAGACAAATGTATCAAGTTTATAGAAGAACATGGTAAGATTTTAGACATACTGGGGTCTGTTGTTGAACTTGTGATTAAGGTAATCATATGATTAGCCATAATTACTGTAGTATAACTTCTGTTACATATTGAAAATAAATCACGAGTAACTGAAACAATGCTGTAATTCATGAATCCACGAGATAATAACTATTATAATACCTCATAGATATAAAAGTGTCTGTGATTAGTCAAAAAATGTCACATGTCAGAAAGACAAAACTTCATGTTTCCCTTGACCACATGCTCCGGGGAAATAAATATCATGTATCCGCTGCCGCATGCACCCATGGCAACCCCCACAGGATGTACACAAAGAGTTGTGTTAAATTAGTTTAAAAAAATGTTTTGTTGTGTGTGTAATTTCGGTATAATAAACAATTTATGGCACTTGTAGGGAGATATGAAGCTTTTGTTTGCCCTCAGAAGTCAAATTTCTCTTGAGCTTCATATCTCCCTACAACAAGGGCCATAAATGTATATTGTTTGTGTGATTTATTTTTGATATTCAGAATGCAAGAGGAGTTTCAATGTTTATCCTGCAATCATTACATTTGTTATACAAATAACTTTTTGCTTTCTTTGTCTAGTATACAAATAACTTTTTAAGCCCCGCTCATTACGGAACTTACTTTGTTATGTTTTCTGTTCGACAGACCAGTAATCAATATTAATACCATCAGCCGTTATTGTTAATAAATGTGGTCTTTCGCTTTTCTAAATACAAATGGACAAAATAAATAATATGAAAATAATAAATCTAAAATTCATCATTCGTTGTACAGTCAAACCTGTTTTAAGCGGCCACTCAAGGGACGGTCCGAAATTGGCCGTGTAACACGGGTGACCTCTTAATCAAGGTTTGAGATTTTAGGAACGTTAGCCAATTCTTTTTAATGTCAGTCATTTACAATATTTTGATAATCATTTGTACGTATTTTCAACACTTGCGTGAGTATTGATTTTTTTCAAGTAAATAAAAAATCAAGGTTTGAGATTTTAGGAACGTTAGCCAATTCTTTTTAATGTCAGTCAGTCATTTATACAATATTTTGATAATCATTTGTACGTATTGTGTACGTATTTTCAACACGTGCGTGAGTATTGATTTTTTTAAATAAATAAAAACATTCTCTGATGAGGTGTTATTATCTGAATTTTACCAATTTTAGATTCAATAATTGTCAGGAAACTTCGAGAGAGAAAAGAAACCTGCATTTGATTATAATACATCATGAACATGATACATTTATGGCAATACACAATCGTGTATCTTTAAAATTTACGAAACTGTCAACAAAACGATCTTTCATGTAAATCTACAAATACCACGTAATTGATCATGAACACTAATAAAAAAAAGACATCTACTGTATTCTGTAAAAGCTTATCAGCAATTTGACAAGATGCTGGAATGTTAATAAGAGAGGGTTCGGCGATTTTAAATGAATATTGTTTCATAAAATTTATTAGTGATATCGATGTACACAACAGACTGTTGAATGGCTTCAATTCGGAATTTTCTCTACAATGTACTCTGTTGTCACGACATCAAACGCTTTCAAATTTATCATTAAATGATATTTCATTCATGATTATGACTTCAAGGTTTCAATTAAGAAATCCAATTGTTTTCTTTACAAATGATAATTAACAGTTATCAAAATAAATATCACCTGACGTGGTAAACACCGGAGGCCATGCTGTTGACACCTGGACAGGTTTGTTAATTGATTTAATTTATAATTTTGACATAGCAAACCTAATTTGAATGGATTTGAATATTTGGTCACATGACCGTTTAACAAAGTAAAAGGGTGTCCGCTGTCCCGATTTTGATGGCCACTGACTGCGTAAAGCAGGTGACCGCTTAATTCAGTTAAAATAAATAGCGAAAACGTCGGGAGGATATTGGAATGGCCGCATATCGGAGGTGACCGTTAAGGCAGGTTTGACTGTATACTTATTTTAGTCCTAGAAATGTATGAAAAACAGACAAAAAATTGTTTAAAAAAATTCATCTGCAGGGCACTGTGTCAGTGTACAGACAATCCAAACTTGAACGAGGAAGTATTACACTTTTATAACCTAGAATGGTCCCACTATTGTCTCTACATGATAATGACATGATTGATGAGGACACAAATTACATTCTTTTACAAATTAACATGTCAGTGCCACCTGAAAATCTTCAAAGTCGTTGTTGTGTACTTGTAGCATTTGCATGTTTACATGTGTACATATTTACAAGCATTGTACACATCATGTGTCAGGTTCTAAAATGTCATGTTTCAATCTGGTTTTTAGTCCCTACCTGCGAAGCCGAAGAGAACTATAGTTTTAGGTTCCGTCTCCGTCCGTCCGTCACATTAAAATTTTAAGTTGTCCTGACTTTTTTTTTGACGTCCTTTGATATATTGACTTGATATTTGGTATGTGGCTATATCTAGTGGAGTTACAGTTTAAGTTCGAATTTCGTTCCGGTTGATTGATTTTTGGCTGAGTTATGGCCCTTGAACTTGTATTTTTTGTTCAAATGTTTAGTTGTCCGGACTTTTTTTTGACGTCCTATGAGATATTGATTTGATATTAGGTATATAGCTATATCTAGATGAGTTACAGTTTAAGTTCGAATTTCGTTCTGGTTGAATGATTTATGAGTTATGGCCCTTGAACTTGTATTTTTTGTTTTCTATTTTAAGTTGTCCGTACTTTTTTTTTACATCCTTCGAGATATTGACTTGATATCACAAAATATGTAAAAAAAAAAATGTACACAAAATATGTAAAAAAAAAATGTAAAAATATAATACATGTAATATATTATTTGCTTTGTAATTGGTTTCCTCAACTGCTATCTGTCTGTCATTCCACATCAATTATTAGTCAAGACTGTTTTTGGAAGTGATTTGAGATATTATTGAGTCGATATTTGCTGATTTATAGCTATATCTAGTTAAGTTCAGATAAATTCAAAGTTCTGTCTTTTGAATTGTTTTTGCCTGTAAAAGTTAAGATAAAATTCAAATTTCTGTCTTTTTGAATTATTTTTGCCAGAGTTTTAGCCCTTTAACTTGTAATTTAAATTCTAGTCACTGCAAGGTGATACTTCTAATATTTTAGGTCTTCTGATTTTTGCGGCCGGTAGGGGACAATGTATTGCTATGTGCAATACTCTCAGAATTCTTGTTAATCTTAATTAATAAATATTCATTTGAATCAAAATTATTTCACTTCCTTTCGGGAACTATATGTATGCAAATTTTTGTCCAATATAACCAATTTACACCTCTAATATCACTGTAAAAAATAGTGAGGCTCTAATTGGGATAATAATTAAGAAGAAATGCATTCATGGGTTAAAATTATTTCTAAAAACATTGTGGATTGCATGATAAATACAATATTGGTCTATTGATGGTGAATATAGAATTAATTTGATTCGGCGCGAAATGGGGTGAAAGACTTGCTAAAGCTCATCTTTCTCCCCATGTCTAAGCCTCGTACTTGCTAAAGCTCATCTTTCTCCCCCATGTCTAAGCCTCGTACTCGCTAAAGTTTATCTTTCTCCCCATGTTTAAGCCTCCTACTCGCTAAAGCTCATCTTTCTCCCCATGTCTAAGCCTCGTACTCGCTAAAGCTCATCTTTCTCCCCATGTCTAAGCCTCATACTTGCTAAAGCTCATCTTTCTCCCCGTGTCTAAGCCTCGTACTCGCTAAAGCTTATCTTTCTCCCCATGTCTAAGCCTCGTACTCGCTAAAGCTCATCTTTCTCCCCATGTCTAAGCCTCGTACTCGCTAAAACTCATCTTTCTCCCCATGTCTAAGCCTCCTACTCGCTAAAGCTCATCTTTCTCCCCATGTCTAAGCCTCGTCATATTTATTCTATATTCACCATCAATAGACCAATATTGTATATTTATTTTACAATTTGTATGCACTAATAAAGGGAAAATGTCTCATTTACCAATCAAAAATAGTGGATTTATTTTATTGTGCAGTTTAGGAAAGAATAAGAAAATAGTAATACTGACCCTAAGGGGATTTCTTTTGAACCAGTTTTGACTGTAAATACCGGGTAAGTACAAATAGTTTACATATTACTATGATATTTGATTTTACAGGTCTTAGGGAAGAAGGTATATACAGACAAGCTGCACAAGAAAGCAGAATACAAAGTTTATTATCCAGATTTTTATCAGGTTTGTGCTTCTATGATTCAATGGTATTCTTCTTCCAAGTACGGGACTAGACCCTTAAGGATAGAGTGTGTATTGCCATCATTTTCAAATACAGTAATATAAAAAGAAAGAAAGGGATTCTTTTTTATAAGCAGTCTGTCAAGCGACTCCTGATTTTCCTTATTTTTTCTGAATTTTCCTGATTTTGAGCTGTTCCTGATTTTTTCCTGAATTTGTTAGATAAACTCCTGATAACTCCTGATTTTGAGCTTTTTCCTCACAAAAAAAAAACCCATAATGATATGTTGAAATTATTTTAGTGTAAAGCATCTTATCAATAAAAGGAGGTGAGGAAAATGGCCTATAAGTAAGACCTTTTAGCCTGCTAATTACATTCTGACATTCTGATAATGACCTTCACCTGGAATCAAAAACACCATGCTTAAATTTATATATTATGGCCTGAAAGCTCTTACTTAGAGGGGAGGAAGGCGGCCATTTTTTTTGTTTTTTTGTATGGTTTTATCACTTTTTATATAAAAAAAATTCCTGATAATCTCCTGATTTTTAACTAAAAACCCTCCTGATTTCCTAATTTTTTAAGCCAAAAAGTGCTTGACAGACTGTATAAGGTATTTCTGATAATAATTTCCAGTTCACACAAAATTTTGTAATCTCCTGTTTACACACTGATAAATATAGCCTCCTGCTTCCACAAGGACATTTGTATGTGACTTGGTAGTTCATGATAATGAATTATTGTTGAGTAAATTTGTTTATGATGTTAATGTGTATTATTATACTTCGTGTAAGTTTCTGTAGTGATATTTGGTACTGTAATATTTTGGCATATTACCTGGTCAATTGGATACTCAGTATAATAATGATATTAATGTGGTCTTGTCCAGGTAATATGCCAAAATATTACCCAGGTCTGAGAGACATATTACCTTGACATGACCACATTACTATATAAATATGATATGACCTGGTCACAGACTACATGATTGGTTCTTTCCTCATTCATGACCAGGTTTGTAACTAGATTAACACGACGGGTGTCACAAGTGGAGCAGGAACTGCACACTCTTCTGGAGTACCTGAGTTTTTGTGGGGTATGTGTTACTCAATCTTTTGTCTTATGTGTATGTTTTGTAGATCGTTGTTTGTCTTTTGTACTTTTTATTTTGACCATTGTGTTGTCTGTTCTTCTTCGATATACAGATTCTGATTACACCTTTGGTATCTTCAAACTCTTCTTAAACAATTTTGTTTGAATTTGTTCAAGTTTTCTAATTTTTGTTCAGAACAACTTACCGTAATTACTGGTGCATAATGCACAGGATTTTGCCCAGATTCTTTATTTTGTAGGAGGGGTGCGCATTATAAACAAGAACAATGTGTTTCACTCTTTCTCAGACCGGGAAATCACATGTCCGCCATGTTTTTTTGTTTACTATTGTCAACATACAAAGTTAAATATTTCTTAAATTGTTTGGACACTATTTCACAAAATAATTAAGTGCATCTACTATGTTTTAATTATTGAAGAATTAAAACTGTCTAGTGCAGTTTTGTTTTGTACTTGTAAATAAAATATTTACCTTTGATAGATACGAAAATAAACTGGGCTAAATATAAACGTCTAGCCATGTGTAAAATAATCAATAATCACAATATTATTTCAATGTAGGTGTGCAGATCAAAGGTGTCCTGTCATAATTACTTAGTGTATAATTAGACTGCCAGACTGTTTACCCAAGATTATAGTGATTGAAATAAAAAGAAAGGAAACAATAAAATGTATTTGTCAATTTTTACGTCCAGTCTAATTAGCTTGATTGCTCCCAGGTGAAGTTAAATCCGATTAACAAAAAATTACAACAATCTGTTATGATTGCATGGCTTGGATGCTATTTCATCACTAAATAAAAGGCATTGTTTGTAGTTCAATCACGATCATTAATTATTTGGTCAATTTTAAAAATAAAAAAAATAACGGATTGTCGGCGATCTTTGATGTACAACCGTATTTTCTACAACTCCTCACAAGCATAGCAATGTTCAACAGTGTCATAATAAGTGACAATTGTTTGCCTTTCTTTATTCTATATCATTATTTTCTGTCATCTTCAACTATTAACTGCATTAATATACGTTCAGATCCGGAATTTAAACTTATATTTACCGATGCTGTACTAGATTTAGAATCCATTACACAACATCCGGATAACAAAAAACATCATATGAAAATGCCAATAAAACCCAAAACATTTCATATTTTGCAACTTTATTGAAGATGAAAAGAGATAAATGGTTCTTAAATTCTACCAGCAAATGAAACATGCTCAAAGGACTGAAAAATATATACGATTGATATTTAATGCTTACATTTCTGACAGTGATTTTTTTTTCCATGCGCATTATTAGTTTTTTTCTGGAGATTTTCAAGGCCAATGCACATTATGCAACCCTAATTACGGTAGGCATTTCCAAAATCCTTATCCTTATCTTACATATTTAAACAAAATATTGCAAAAATTTTCGACGGCACAACCGTCTTCGTCAGTTGCAAAACATAAACTGCCAAGAGATACAAAAAAACAACAAGACAACGTCATAACCTCTAATCGTGATACTATGACGTCGTAAAAAATGTATTAACTAAAAATGATCCTGAACATTATGAATAAATAAAATACACAAAGCTCAAGATCAAACTTTGTGTAATTTAAAACCTGTTAGACCGATTATTTTCTTTTGTTTATACCCTCTTGTTGAGTGTTACACATCTTAATAAACAGTGATTCGCGGGTCTGCCTATATATTGTGTTGTTTTTTCTTGAAATTTCTATTCCTGCAAATCTGAAATCTTCGATGGAATGGCCTTTTGAATTAAAATGTATTGAAACCGGCTTGTCATATTTTTTACATGTTCTGATATCAGAAAGATGATTTTGTATCCGATCCTTTAACATTGTTTCTGTTTCACCCACATAAACTATGTGCTTACATTTTTTACAGTGGACCGCATAAACTACATTTGATGTTCTGCAGTTTATTTTCTTATTGATCTTAATAACCCTTCCAGATCTTGTTTTCAATTCTCCCCTAAAACTTTTTTCGCAGATGACACAATTTCGTCCACATTTTCCTTGTAGTCTTGATTTTGGCAATGGGTTCTTTTTTAATACTTTTGCAGTCTTTTGGTGGACCATGATATCGGCAAGATTTTTATCCCTTCTAAATGAACAAAGAGGCTGATCCTTAAATATTTTTCTTAGTTGGGGTGATTTCTTTAAAAAATTTTGATGACTACTAAGAATTTTTCCGATGTCAGGTAAAGCACGACTATAGGTTAAAATCAGGGGAACCCTATCCGTTTTTTTATTCTTGTGTTTCTTTCTGTATTTTAAAGTTTCCTTTCGATCGAGCTCATCCACTTTCAACAGTTGTTTTTCTATCAGATTAGAATTGTATCCTCGTTGTGTTAATCTCTCTTTTATCTTGCATCTCTCCTTTTCATACTCTTCCTTATCATCACAAATTCGTTTAACTCTGACTCCCAAGCTATACGGTATTGATTTTTTAACTGTCTTTGGATGGTCTGATCGTTTGTGGAGATACATATGTTTATCCGTTGGTTTTTCGTATAGCTTTGTTTTTAAAAACCCATTATCCAAAACCGTTATGGTGTGCAAAAATTCAATTTGGTTTTTAGAAAATTTAAGTTAGATTTTTATCCTCGGATGTATAGAATTTGCCAGATCATGGAATTTTTTCAATGATTTTTCTTCATGTAACCAGATGCCCCATATGTCATCAACATAACGAAAGTATGTGTGAGGTTTGTCAGGAGATTGCTCAAGTAACTGTTGTTCCCATTCACCTAAGTATGTACTAGCATAGTTCATACCCAAGTGTGAGCCTATTGATGTTCCTTCCACCTGTAGATAATGTTTTCCATTGAAGGAAAAATTATTATTTTCAAGAACTAAACGTATCATAGAAAGGACATCTGTCGTTGATATTGATGGATTGGGCCTGTTTACATGCATCTAAGCCTTCTTTTTTAGGGACGCTTGGATATAAACACTTTACATCCATGCAGAATAAAATTGAATCCCCCGGAAGTTTTTGCACTATTGAATTCAACTTGTTTATAAAATCAGTGGTATCTTGTATGTAAGATGGCAACGTGCGGACATGTTGTTCAAGTTCTTTTTCTGCAAATTCTGCAATATTTTCGGTTGGATGGTTTATACCGCTTATTATTAACCTCAATGGAGCATTCTCTTTGTGCATCTTTGGGTTGCCTTTTACAGAGCATGTACCTTTTTATGTCATCTGTGATGTAATTTTTTTTCCTTAATTTGTTCACTGTTTTTTCAACCTTTTTCGTGATCTCTTCCGTTAAATCTTTCTCAACCTGCTTATAAGTTGAGGAATCTTGAAGCTCATTTTCAATTTTATGTACATAGTCTTCAGTGTTTATTACACATACACCAGAGCCTTTGTCACATGGTCTTATTACTATTGACTGATCAGAGAGTAAATCTTGCAAAGCTTCTTCTTCAGCCCTATTTAAGTTAATACTGTATTTTTGCTTGACACCAGAAATGATATTATTTTTGACCAATTTTAAGTATAAGTCAAGCCATTCACTTCTTCCTGTAGGTGGAGTCCAATTTGATTTTTTCTTCTTTGTAAAATTGTATTGTTTTTGATCATCAGTCAAAGCATCTTCTTCCTCATTTTGATCAAAAAAGAATTCCCTAAGGCGCATTCAACGTTCCCATTCTTTAACATCAGCAATCAATTCTGTCATGTCGATCTTTTGATTTGTTGGAACAAATTTTAATCCTAGTCCTAACAGATTCCGATGAGCTTCTGTTAGTTCCTTTGACGAGAGATTGAAAACAGGGTTTTTCTCTCTCTTATTTTCATTTTCTTGCACCTCCGTTGTATGCGTGGTAGAGTTGTCTTTTTTTGACATATGTTCATTTTTTTCTAGACTTGTGTCTTTGTTATATTGTATAAGATTGAAATGGTTCCCATTGACATACTGAACACTAATTTCGTAATTAGTATTTTTTATGCTGTTATTTTTTGGTCGAAAAATTTACCAGTTGTTAATGTCAGATTTATTTTCTATTAATACCTTTATATTACAATCAAATACACTTGAAACTGCAAGTATTTCTGCCTCTGTTGCCCAAATTTTGGAACTGCCTTTGTTCTTTCTCATGTTTTGTACATGTAAATAAAAGTCCGTACTAATGTAAGGCTCATAATATGACCGATTTGACTTATCTTACAAATATAATTTTTCTGAGTCTCATTGATAAGCCTAATATCTTGAAGAAAGATTTAAAACCAGCCTCTCAAAACATAATTGATACTATCTGAAATACTGTCCACATACATACAGAAGAGGGGCCGTCGTGGTCGTGATCGTATGGTGGTTGGATTTAGAATTATCTATACAATCAGTGACTATCACCACTAACATTATGAGTTCCAATCCCGCTCATGGCGTAACGTACTCAATAGTCGATACAACATTATGTGATAAAGTTTGTCAGTGACTTGTGACAGGTCGGTGGTTTTCTCCGGTTACTCCGGTTTACCTCCACCAATAAAACTGACTGCCACAATATAACGGAAATATTGTTTAAAGTGGCATTAAACGCCATATAACACACACACCCACCCACCCCAAAATTCCTGAAAGTTTATTTAACAAACGATTCAAAGGAAATATATTATGATGTTCATACATGTTTGTTGTTATTTTTTTTATTCATCTAATGCAAAATCAGGTTTCAAATGGTATATTTCAGATGCACATAGTTTAGTTTTGAGAGTGGATACACATACAGTGAATGAAGTGGCCAATTGTTTAAAGAGATTCTTCAGACAACTTAAAGACCCACTGTTTACTAGGGCAGGCTATCTAGATTGGATTAAATGTCCTGGTAATGTTTTGTTTGTAAATCTATTGATTTAAATTGTAATCTACATGGAAAAAGTGGCCTTTTAAGAGGGGTGGCCTCTCAAAAGGGACAATTTAGTGATATTTTACTATTTCAGTAAATTGAAATCTAGCCTGATAAGACCCACTGTTTATTAAGGCAGTATATTTAGACTGGATTAACTGTGCTGGTAATGTTTTGTTTGTAAATCTATTGATTTAAATTGTAATCTGCAAGGAAAAAGTGGCCTTTTAAGAGGGGTGGCTTCTCAAAAGGGGACAATTTAGTGATATTTTGGCCATCTCAGTACATCTTACATCTGGCCTGATAAGAAGGGGACTACTGTATTTGTTTTATGCGTGCTTTTTGTCTTGTCTTGTATGTCGGGTTCAAGACAAGTATATCATCCAACCCCAAAAATAGGAACTGGCTTATCTTTTTAGTGAGAAATATGTTTCAGTTCACTGAAGCAACAGTATAGGAATTATATTATTTTGTGAGATGTGCTAACAGTACTCTAGTTCATTCTTTGTATAAGCTGAACATATTGATAGGTGTCAACCTCTGAAACCTCCAATTGGGGTGATCACCCCCATTGGGAAGTGTCCAATGGAGGTGATTTTGCGTAGCGTCATTTTTTTATGGGGAAAAAGGTGATTCAAGTTAAGTAACGTTTTATTTCAAAATACATCATACAGTGTATGTACTATTACATTTTGAGACATGGCTAAATGAAATTCTAAATTGATTTAAATTTTGAAAAGTACTCACCAAGATTCAAGATTGTTGACGCGTATCCATGGTATTGTCAATGCTGAAGGAAAAAACTACGAGGATCTCGAATGTGGGTCATGCACGGGTGTAAAACCGGAAATGCAGGTGATTCTAAACACCCGTGCGGGTAACGGACGGATGCGGGTCATTTCGAATTTGACGACGAAATTGCGGATGTGACCCGCGCAATGCAGGTGACTTGACGACTATGCATATTTTCTTTTCATTTGTAGGTAGAGATGGTAATGAGGCCAAACTGGCATTTTATAAGTCACAGTTGAACAAGCTTCCACAAGTTAACTTCTGTACTGTCAGAATGCTAGTTCTACATCTAGCAAGGTCAGTTTCCATACAATATTAGGATTTAAAAAAATTTTCCTCAGAAACCTGAGTATGATCTTTGGTTTGTCCACTTTGAAAATTATGTGTACACTCCACTCTCCATCCAAGATGGCTGCCATTACTAAAAGTAGAAATTTCATTTAATGTAAAAAGAAAAAAAAAATCACCTGAAATTTGAAGTTATCATATATTCTTACTTTTTCTATAGAATTTAAGGTTAAGGTTATGGTGTTTAATGCCACTTGGAACAATATTCTAGTTACATATATCATGCCAGTCTGTTTTATTGAGTACCCTGAAAAATTCACCAACCTGCTGAAAGTCATTGACAGACTTTATCACATAATGTTGTATCGAGTACACCTCGCAATGGACAGGATTCAAACTAACAATCTATGTAATTTAGATGTCAAAGTGAAAACTAAATGAACAACTACAAGTTCTTGAGGACCTCTGGTTTATTTTATGTCTGATTTGTATGGAGTATTTTCCATTGAATTCTATTGAATACTATCTTGTAATTTATGGTTTCTTGATAAGGCACTACACCTTCAGTTGATGGGTTATGTAATAAAATTACTGTTGTGTATTGTACATTCCATATTCCTCTTCACATACAACGAAGTAGTCGATCAATATAGTGAGAATTTTTTTTTTTTTTTCACAATTAATATCTTTAATGAAATCTTTACATTTTGTTAGTGGAAAAACATAAGTACCAGTACCTTATCCTAGCCTCGTTAATATTAGTAGTATGTTTTATCAATGAAAATGCAATATGGATTTTGAGCTTCATTCTATAACTGTTACTAATTTTAGACTTGTTTGCTTACTTCCTATTGTAGCNGTTATGTAATAAAATTACTGTTGTGTATTGTACATTCCATATTCCTCTTCACATACAACGAAGCAGTCGATCAATATAGTGAGATTTTTTTTTTTTTTTCACAATTAATATCTTTAATGAAATCTTTACATTTTGTTAGTGGAAAAACATAAGTACCAGTACCTTATCCTAGCCTCGTTAATATTAGTAGTATGTTTTATAAATAGTGTTAGTCATTTTAGTACAATACAATTAAATTTATCAATGAAAATGCAATATGGATTTTGAGCTTCATTCTTAGACTTGTTTGCTTACTTCCTATTGTAGCGTATACATATATATGTACTTTCGTTTTTGACCCACAGTGAGAATGTAACAATCTATTTTATTATTATTAATGTATGAATTTTCAGTTTGTCCTTGAATGCCGCAGAAACTAAAATGGATATCAAGAATATAGCCTTGACCTTTGGTTCAACTCTAGTGAGAGGTGGAGCTGAGGTAAGGAATAATGCAAAATAGATCCTAAAAAATAATAACAAATCTTTCTGTGTATGCATATGGCAGATTTACAGATTGTGAAGGGTAAAAAAAACATATTACATAGTCCTAAAGCATATGTTTTTACACTGATGCACACTTTATATAAGGCATATGATTTTTCACTGAAGCACACTTTATTATATAAAGCATATATTTTTTCACTGAAGCACACTTTATATGAAGCATATAATTTTTCACTGAAACACACTTTATATAAAGCATATGATTTTTCACTGAATCACACTTTACATTAAGCATGATTTTTCACTGAGGCACACTTTATATAAAGCATATGGTTTTTCACTGAAGCACACTATATAAAGCATGTGATTTTTCACTGAAGCACACTTTATTATATAAAGCATATGATTTGTCACTGAAGCACACTTTATATAAAGCATATGGTTTTTCACTGAAGCACACTTTATATAAAGCATATGGTTTTTCACTGAATCACACTTTACATAAAGCATGATTTTTCACTGAAGCACACTTTATATAAAGCATATGCATTTTCACTGAATCACACTTTATATAAATCATATGATTTTTCACTGAAGCACACTTTATTATATAAAGCATATGATTTTTCACTGAAGCACACTT
>MJUT01031117.1:712204-724478 GCA_002080005.1 Gigantidas platifrons
GTCATATACAAGATTTTTGTTTTTGGCGCTGATCGGAAATCCAACATGGCTGCCAGGGCCCATAATGTGTTCTGATTGGTCAAAATTTTTTAAATCTTCTTGTTAGAAACCACTAAGCCAATTGAATTGTGCCTTTACAGGAATGATCATTGGGTGATCCTGTACTAAACTTGTGAATCGTTTACTGATCGGAAATTCAAGATGGCCACCATGACTCGACTTAGTTTTAACATAGGACCTATGGAAAAAATGTTTAAAAGTCTTCTCCTCTGAAACCAGAAAGTCAATTTAAAGCAAACATGGCATGAATGGTCCTTAGGTGGTCAACTTTCAAAATTATGTCCTGTGAGCCCGACCTCCATCCAAGATAGCCGCAGTCAGCGGACATAGTTTTAACATAGGACCCTATGGGAAAATTGTTTAAAAGTCTTCCCTCTGAAACCAGTCGACCAATTTAAAGCAAATATGGCATGGATGGTCCTTGGGTAGTATACTTTTAAAATTGTGCCTGGTGACTACTACCTCCATCCAAGATGGCTGCCATGAGCAGACATAGTTTTAACATAGAACCCTATTGGATTTGAATAGTAACTTAGATGTATTCGGCATGCAGACATTCTTAAGAGGACTTAGTTATGTCAGGTCAGCGATACAGGCTCATGTGAGCCTCTAGTTTACTAATGTAGCTGCCTCACTAGTGGAGAAATTACCAAAGGCAACACAAATTTACGACTTTAGCTCGAATATTTTTAGAAAGTTTTACCAAATGGTGAGTCAAAACAATTTATATTTTGAATTGTCGCCTGTCAGTGAGGATTATGTACTGAAAGAGTTGACAGGTTTAAACCCCAGTAAAAATACAGGTCTAGATGGTATTCCCTCAAGATTCCTACGAGATGGTGCTAGTGTTTTATCAAAACCTGTAACATATATGGTAAACCTATCAATTACCAGTGGTATTGTCCCTGATGATATGAAAATAGCTGGTGTCTGCCCAATTTTTAAAAATAACAGCAGACTCGATGTTGGAAACTATAGACCTGTAAGCATTTTGGTTGTAGTATCTAAAATTTTGGAAAAATCCGTTTATTCTCAATTAGAAAAGTATCTAGTTCGTAATAATATATTATACAGCTTACAGTCCGGTTTTAGAAGTTCACATTCTACAGATACCTGTTTGATACATCTTTTGGATCATATTAAAACACAATCATCAAAGGGACTTTACACTGGTATGATAATGCTTGATCTACAAAAGGCTTTCGACACAGTCGATCATTTTATTTTATGTAATAAATTACAAACTATGGGTATAAAGTCTACAAAATGGTTTAAATCTTATTTAATGAACAGGAAACAAAAGGTCAGCGTAAATGGTACAGAATCAAATTTTCAAAATATATCCTGTGGCGTACCCCAGGGTAGTATATTAGGCCCTCTATTATTTTTATGCTATGTAAATGATATGTCAACTAGTATTAGTTCAGAATGTAAATTATTATTATATACTGATGATAGCACAATTTTATATTCTCATAGAAATCCTGAAGTTATTTCTACTAGACTTGGACAAGAACTAGAGTCTTGCAGTCGGTGGCTAATTGATAATAAATTGTCACTGCATTTGGGTAAAACAGAATGTATTCTTTTTGGCTCAAAGCGTAAGCTTTCAAAAATTGACACATTACAAGTTGTCTGCAACAATCATACTATTTCTTCAACAAATAGTGTGAAATATTTAGGCCTTAACATCGACAAATTTCTTTCGGGGGAAATAATAGTTCAAAATATCATTCAAAAAATTAATGCAAGACTAAAGTTTTTATATAGACAAGGTCGATGCCTGTCAGAAAATTCTCGAAAAACACTAGTGTCGGCTCTCATACAATGCCACTTTGATTACGCATGCTCCTCTTGGTATGAATCTATATGTAAAAAATTACAACATAAATTACAGATTTTACAAAACAAATGTATTAGATTTATAAAGAATATGGGTTCCAGAACCAGTATAGATTGTAATGTTTTGGATAGTGTTGGTTTATTAAATGTAGAAAACAGAGTGAAACAACTTCGGCTGAACCATGTTCATAAGATATTTTATAACAAAAGCCCGTCTTACATGAAATATAACTTTACAAAAATTAAGGATACAAGATCTAGCGAGTTTAATTTTTGGGTACCATCTGTTAAAGGTCAACAAAAATTTACTTTTTATTATAATGCAATAAAGGATTGGAACTTTTTGCCAAATAGTTTAAAAAGTATAAAAAATACGAATGCTTTTAAAATTGGTGTTAAGCAATTTTTATCTGACAAATTTCGAACAAATTGACATATTTTTCTAACTTATAGTATCAATGATAAAAACCTGCCAAAGTCATGAAATCTTTTTATTTTTTTAGTCAGAGTTAAGTAAGATGAGTGCCAAACGGGACCCCATTGGAAATAAGCCATACGGCTTTCATGGGCTATCCTGATTAAATATCAACTTTTTTTGCTCTTACTTTTCAATGATTCATGTAGTATTGGAATTCATGTACATGATTTTTAAATTTGTATCAGTAAATCATAAAAGGTAGCCCGTTTTGTATATGGTATGTCTTATGATATTTTAATACTTTGCATTGTTTTACATTGTCTTATAAATTGTATGTTTACTGTATTTGTAATGTTTGCTGTTGATATTTAATCAAATAAATCTATCTATCTATATAACCCCTTATAAGCTCATTAATTATTTCCCGCCATATACGACCGAAGTACGACAGTAAACGAAATAGTTCACAGTGATCGTGCGAAAATTTATGGAATCGGTTCTAATTAGTTTAATTTTGAGAACAGAATCAGCATAACAGAAATAATGAAAAACGTGGCATTGACGTAGGACGTTCTTTAAGCCTTTACTAAGATGCGAACAGTTACTGGCGTAGTAATTTAATCTATTATTTTTGCGTGGGTTTGTTGACAAACATTAATCAAAGGTAGAACAACATATGAAAAGTGCATGATGAAATATAAGTAAGATCTAGCATAATTAAGGGGAGATAATTGGACTTATTGATGTTATTTTGTTGTTCTGTGTCGGTGACCTCAAAAGCAAATCACCTCTTAGGGAACGACCATTTAACTTGAAAAGCGGGGGGGGGTACAAAAAAAATAAATATTCTAAGTTCTAACTCTCGTCCGAAAAAAAAATTTCTGAACGAAAAAAAAACCCCCATAACCTGAAAGTTAACCAAAGCTAGTACACCATATGAAAATGTGCATGAAAAAAAATAATTGCGGACCTGCATAATCAAGGGGGAGCTAATTGGACTTAAGGATACTTTCATGTTGACCTATGTAGATGACATTGTAAGAAAATCTACTCCTCTGGTTTGTAAGATGTCAATGAAACTTTAACCAAAGGAAGTAAATCCAATCAACCTGTGCATAATTATGGTATTGCATGAAGGAGGGATAATCAGACTTTGCTGCATTATGTTGTCAAATTGGGCCACAGAAGTATTCTTTTGTGGCGTAGCCACAGTACTATTATTACATTGGGCTTCATTTCAACATCAGGAGTCAAAATCTATACAAGTAAGACATAAGTTTCCTTGTAAAAAAGAAGACCAATTACACATTAAAGCATCTTTTCAAGTTCTAGTCACATATGACATTGACCAATTAAATTATAGCTACCTTGATTTGGAAAGCATTAAATAATAAAGTCAGAAAAGGTAATAAAAACAGAAAATAGAATGGAGCTGCATGCAGTGACATATAGGAGCAGTTTTAATTTGATTGGTCAATAGTGAACACATAAGCACTTGGACATGTTGGATATAGCCATAATAAAAGATGTTAAATACTGTGATGTCATACTTACCAGAGTTATGGCTTATACCAAGTTAATGACATTTAGTGGTTTATCTTGTCAGTAAGATCTCTGTCACCTGACTCTTAACCCATTCCACATTTAAGTGAACATTTTATTGAGAAGTTTGAGATATTTGCTATGATGGTTGATTTAGTATAGTACATGCCAGTCATAATATAACATATAACCTTGACCTCATTGACATAGTTAAGTTGACACCCTGAATACACAGACTGGTTACCAATTATTGGTCAAATGATTCATCACGAAGTATGTCGGACATGTTACAAATGTATGTTCCTCATAAATACTTAACACTGCAAAATAAAAATCCCAAACATGTCTGAGATGCACAAAGAGCTACACTATCAATTCTCTGCAGCATTAAAGTTGGTGATATATGTTAGTATGCCATGGAATGTCTGATTATTTGGAAATCATCCATTCTTGAAATCAAAGCTAATATAAAGTTTCAAGGCAAAACCGTATATCAGCGCTTTCGTGCTTTGATTTTTTAAACTGCCCATATATGTTTTTTTACAGCAATTTTGATAACCTACATTAAAGGGGGAACCCCTGCCCAAATTTTTTTGTAGAAGGGGTCTGCAATGACGAGGGCTACATTTGTTATTTTTTTTACCAAAGTTATAAAGTTTTATTGACTGATGTTATTATACCCAGGAGAGCTATACAGGCTCCTGGGAGCCTCTAGTTCAGCCAACGTTTACGCATAAAAGTGCCCTTTTCAGAAGTAGCACCCTGACCTTTTGAAATCCTAGCTAGAACACTGGTAAAATTGTAGAAGATTTAGTCACAAACCATAGTGTTATGTTTAAGGTCAGTAAATTGTAGAAGACTTAGTCACAAACCAGTGTTTTGTTTAAAGTCAGCAATTTGTCAAAAGAAGAAGAAAATAATTGTGTTAGGCTTTGATAAATAATGGTTGTCAAATTTGTATTTAGTTTTGTTTAGTTTCTTTCTAAGTTAATCCTATGAAAGAGTTCGTCGAAATAAATATTATATTTTATGAAGCATTTGCACAATAACAAGATTCTTTAAAAGTTTTTTTCGAATCTCTTTAAAGGAATATTAATTCAATTCATTATAACTTTTTATTCATAAATAACTTATTATTTAAAAAAAAGCACCTTTATTAACATTAATATACCCAATTAAAAATGTGAATATTTGGAATTTCCTGTCATAGTGTAAGCGGCCATGACACCTATTCATGTGACGTCACAGGACCATATCATGTTAGTTGAATAAATAACATGTTTCTGACTCTTCCCAACATCGTGCCCGTTTGGTATGTTTTAATATAAGATCAACTGCAATACAATGTTTATAATCGTATATCGTTCTAATTTTTTTTCTTAATATTCCCATCCAATGTTACATTTTCATAAAACAATGAGTTTGTTTGTATCGGGAGGGGGGAGGGTCTACGTATAATTTCATCTTAGAGAATTTCATGTTTTACGTTATTGGCCGTATAGTTTAAATAACTGTCAGTTTTAACTCATTTTATGTGTACACATGTTTTTTTTTTCTTTTTTGTCCCCAATGCTGTCGTACTTTCCCGTGTTTTTGGAGGTCACTGGTCGATGTGTTGACAAGGGTAATTACACAAACAAATTCTTCTCACATATTCCCTTTTAATTTCGTTAGTGCAATAAAATGCTTAACATGAAGTCATAATGATTTTGTAAATATCAAAAGATAAATATACGACGCTATTTTACGATTTACATAATTTTTAATGATAAAATTGCAACTGATCAATACTGATATAATATACGATACCGGCACTAATATGTCACAGCTCTTTCGGAAGAGCTTTAATTTTAGGTATAATCCGAGAATGGATTATGTCCCTTATCTTCTCACATTGTAGAGTGTTGAAAAATGGCGACCCCCATTGTTTGGTGCAACAGGCAACTTCAATCACCAAATTCTACCTTACGGTATATTATTTTTAACATTCATTAACACAAATGTCTTTTAGTTAATGTCATTTAAATATTCACGCTAACTTGTTAAGACCATGGAGTTTTCCTTTAATTATTTGTATTATATCATATTGAAAATTATCTTATTGTACTATATTGATTTTATATTAATAAAATATGTTTAAACTAACAAAATTCTTTGATACTTTGATCATGGTTTTGGTTTTCTTTGTATTATGTGTATTTGGTTACAACTTATCAAACACTTAAGTGATCTAGATTTTATTTTTGGCAGGAAGAAGTACAAAAACAACAAGATTCTCAACATAATGAGCAATTGATGAGAGACAAAATACAGAATGCAGAACAAGAGAGACTGTCTGTTATAACATCTGTAAGTTATAAAAAAAAAAATAGAATAAAGATTTGTATAGCTGTTTGTGAGAGAAATCATAAGGAACTTAAAACTACAGTCAAACGTGTATTAAAAGGTCATCTTCGGGACAAAGAAAAAGTGGTCTTTTAAGACAGATGACCTCTTAAAAGAGGTTCAATTCATATGAAATGCTGTATGACAGGACAAAAAAGTGACCTTTTGATACAGGTGACTGCTTAATAGAGGTGACCTCATGGGAAGGTTTGACTGTATATGTGAGGGATCACGGAAGGGACAGTTGGGACAACAATTCTTGACTGCCACAGGAAATGTATGTAGAATTAGCCGGGTCAGAATATTTACCCTAATATAGCAGCTACAATAAGCCTACTGTTTTGAATGTGCAGGGTGCTAGACACCTGCCACGCAAATTTTCCCATTATGGTCCACAGTATGGCTTTCCATATTATAGCCAGACATCCCCCCCCCCCCCCCCATAGAGAGGACACCCACTCTATGTATGGTGTGTTAAATGTCATCAGAATATTTACCCTAATATAGTAGCTGCAATAAGCCTACTCTTTTGAATGTGCAGGGTGCTAGACACCCGCCACGCATATTTTCCCGTTATGGTCCACAGTATGGCTTTCCATATTATAGCCAGAAAACTGCCCGTAGAGAGGACACCCATTATCAGAATATTTTATTAATATTCAATGCATGCCAACCTAATGATCATACTATTTATC
Source organism: Gigantidas platifrons (assembly GCA_002080005.1). Classification (NCBI taxonomy): domain Eukaryota; kingdom Metazoa; phylum Mollusca; class Bivalvia; order Mytilida; family Modiolidae; genus Gigantidas; species Gigantidas platifrons. The sequence goes on from MJUT01031117.1 coordinate 719,147, forward strand.
ATAAGCATAACTAAATGTTAAAGATAATTAATGTCATAAAAATATATATATTTATTTGTATTAATTTCAGATTCAGGTTAATAGTATAAAGGTGACAATTTATTATCAACACAGGACCAGTCAAAGTGCTGATTATGATGTGAGTAACATATTTCACATACAGGTTTTTGTCCAATTTTGAGTCTGGAAGGTTTTATTTTTATAATATTTCTGATCTTAATGATCTTAAAGGTTTGTTAAGGTTTGTTAACAGCTAAAACAGACCAGATATAATGAAACTTTTAATGTTAAATGTCAAGATTTGCTGTAATTAAATTTAAGTGGGGGGGGCGTCGTGGTCGTGATTGTATGGGAGTTTGATTTACAACTGCTTGTGCAATCAGTGCCTATCTCCACTAAAGTTGGTTTCGCATTCATAGTGAAGTGTACTCGATACAACATTATGTGATAAAGTTTGTCAATTACTTGCGACAGGTCGGTGGTTTTCTTCTCCAGGTACTCCTGCTTTCTCCACCAATAAAACTGACAGCCACGATATAACTGAAATATTGTTAAACACCATAAACCAAACTTTATTATTTAGAACTTAAGAGCACTGGCTAACTACAGACTACATGTCGTCTCACAATCAATTTCATTGAAGACATCACTGTGACTGTGAGATGATGACCATCACTTGGTAACCTGAAAAATTCATCTCTTTAAGTAAAAACAAATCCTGACCAAGAAATATGGTGATAAAATGTTTTGTAAAAATACAATGGTGTGATTTTTTCTTAGATATTATATCTGTTATGACAGAATTCTGTTTATATTGCAGGCAAGGAGAGGAGAGACAGTGGCCGATGCCATAGCTGAAATGAAAAAAAAATTCAAGCTCTCACTTGGACAGTGGGTCTTGTATGAGGTTGTGTATTCTGATGTTTTAGGCAAGTTATTTATTCATTATCACTGGATGTCAATATATTTTGTATTAGGCTTAGAAACAAGAAGGCATGCATTTTCAAGCATTTTCTATGAGTTTTATGTCGAGTTGAATGGTGATGATTTTACAAAGGAGAGGCCAAATGAGGTTTAGATGTATAAATTAGTGTAGTAGGGTGAAGGGCCAATTCTAGCATTTCTTTTAAAAGCTTGATAAATCCACAGACAATCAGTGACAAACTAATTATTGTGTATATACACATGTACTAATATTGCTATTTTCGTACATGCTATATTCGACACGCCACTATATAGCTGAAATATAGCTAAAGTTGGCATTAAGCACCAATCAATCTTATCAATCAATCAATCAATCAGCTATATTCAATTCTCTACTGTATATTTACCCTAAATGTTAAGTTATACTTGTTGGAATTTTCTACAACTAACATCATTTGATAAATACCAGACAACTTTTATTTAAAGGGAAATAACTATATATTGATATTATCAACTAAAGTGCATAGCTATTATTTACATACAGTCTGACAAAATCTGAATCTACAAGTTTAATTGATTTGCAACCAAATGAAGTTTTTGAGGCCCAATGTAGAGATTCTTTATTTCATCTTGATGTGGTTAAAACAGGTCTACTATTGGTTAATCTCTTTTTGAATGGCTGGGATATTTAAAATCTTCTCCTCTGTACAAGTCAAAATAATTGGTTACATTATATAAATGATGTGTGTGAAGTCCTCTACAAAGATTCCTCATTCTGTCTTGTTCAGGTTAAGACAGTCCATGGATAACCAGGTGAAAGGTTCAGATTGGGTGGGCCTCTGGTCTACTCAAAAGTACACAATATATCTATCTTACACAGGGGCTGTCATGGTCGTGATTGTGTGGTAGTTGGATTTACAACTACCTGTGCAATCAGTGCCTATCACCACTAAAGTTGTGATTTCGAACCGTTCATGGCGCGATGTACGCCATACAACAGTATGTGATAAAGTTTGTCAGTGACTTGCGACAGGTTTGTGGTTTTCTCCGGGTACTCTGGTTTCCTCCACTAATAAAACTGACTACCACGATATAACGGAAATAGTGTTGATAGTGGTGTTAAATACCATAAACCTAAACCATCTATCTTACACTATTATTGTGATTGTAGAAAGACCATTACATCCTAGCGAATGTTTGTTAGATGTTGTTATGTCCTGGTGTAATTGGAATGAGAAGTACAGAAAAGAGGCACATCTGGTCCTGAAATCTGCCGAACGCTTGATAGAGTTAGATGAAGTTGTGAGTTGTATTTTTGTAATTTACATGTAAAACTATGTATTTGTCTGTGATCATTTTTGGAAGGTAACATTGTGAGTATGCCTATGCCATTGCTACGTCTATAATAAAAAAAAACAATATTTCTGATTATAGCAATATAAACATTTTCCACAACCAATCTTGCAGTGAATTACAAAACAGTGGTCCACCTTGAATTTGTGAATTACACCTATAGGTCAGTGTCTTTTGTCCTATGCCATATCGAGTGAGTTAGATATTGATGTTTAATGCCAAGTGAGAAATATGTCAGCTATATCATGCCGATAACTAGTTATATTTCAATGAGTATGATGTCCACGTTGTACTAGACCAATATGTTAGTATTTGATTTTTTTATTGCTAGCTTCTGAAAACAGTCCATGAATAGACATGGTACTAAATTCTGACATATTATCCTGATTTAGAAGCAACAGACTTTGCTCTTACTTAGGATGAATCAACAAATACATATACAATATTAGTGTATTGTAGAAGAATATAGAAAATATTTGTATGAGGCTAAGGAACTGGGAGGAAAATGCGAGGCTTTAGCCGAGCATTTACCCCCAGTTCCGTGCCAAATACAAATATTTTCTATATTCTTCTACAATACACTAATATTGTTTTTATCCTGCAATTTAGGTTAGGTAGTGTTTTTTTTTTTAATTTAGAAAAATAAATATTCCTCAAACCTTTCGTGGGCCCCAAAGTAAGTCTTGAAGCTGTATTCATATATTATACAAAATACAGCACACCTGTATTCGACACATGTTATTTGCTTACTAGAGTGCTCATTGCAGGATAAAAATTTGATTGTGTTTGGTTTGATCTGATCAAGGCTTTAACCCATGATATACAGCTCTAAAGACATCATAATCTTTACACCACCGTTCTATTCCGTTATTGATACATAGTATTAAATAAAGATGATAGCAAGCACAGAGAGCTCTACAGCAACATCATGAACATGGGCATGCAACACACAGTTGGGTCTGCCTAATGATGAGATTGAAATCCTTTCATCCGGAAGTTGATAAAAGTTGGCGTGTAATATATTACAAAAGTCAGTCGATAGATGTTGTCTTAAGTATTGTTTCCAGAATTTTTTTTTTTATGTCAACAATAAAAAACTTTATATTTTGTGATATTCAACTTTCACTCAAATATATACACACTGGCCAGACAGAAATGCTGTGCTCACATCTAGGCAATGCCTACTCAATATTATGTGAACAAGAACATTTTATGGTGAAGAATGTTGAAGAAAAGTTTGAAGATAACAAAGGGGTAATAATCACAAGACATAAATCGAAGAAGGACAGACAACACAATGACCAAAAGGACAACTAATGATCTACATGAACCCCACTGAAAACCGGGAGTGAACTCAGGTGTTCCGGAAGGGTAAGCAGTTCCACCTGTGGCATCCTTTGTTGAGTTACTCTTGTTACAAACCTGGTGATAAGTCATGAATGTGGAAAGGACCGGGAAATGTTTTCGACAAAGGGAACATATCCATGGTCATTTGTGACACAGATACTCCGTAACAACTAACCAAGTCATAGTGGCGACCGTAAAACTTTGGAAGTGATAATTTCAACTTAGCCACTAGGAACCCTTGGTTCAGTAGCTTCCTTGTTTGCAACAACCCTCTATCAAGGAAACCATAATAGGAACCACAAGCTCTGGAATATTGTATCAATTGTGAGATATATATTCCATAATGCAGGTACTGCTGGAATGATGCTACATATAAATGGAACTATTTCATGTTTTTGTAGCATTTTTATTTCCAAAAATGTACCTCTACGGTAAAAGCGTGAGTTGCAGTAAAAGCACATGGCTATTTTTGTAAACATTGATGGATGAATTCATGGTGTATAGTGAGTGTACAAAACAGACTGGGGTATGGGGGATTGATTGACATGGGACTACATTACTTATTTTGATGTTATTTGTTGTCTGTATGGGACTCCATTTCTAATTTTAATGTTATTTTGCTTCTTTGTTTTTTCAGTTTGATCCAAAGCATGCCCTGTTTGCTGAGTTTGAGTACAAGGAGAAGAAGGACAAATTTAGGAAATTTCCATTTGGATTTAACCAATCGAAACTGTCTTTGTTTAAAGATTCAAGGGTGAGTTGACAGTCTGCTTGTACATTGTATATAAAACTCTTTTGAGATTTTTAGTAAGGACAAACATTTGATCAACACTAACAATCCTGCTCTGTATCTGGAGTTAAATGCTTCATTTTAGACACTGCTTCAATATTTAGAAATGTAGATGATCAAAATGAGATGAAGAAAGTGATCAAATCTTTATATATAGAAAACATGATCGGTGAAACATTCTTTCTTTTATTCAAGAATATTGAGATTTTATTTATTACCATCAGAATGAACTTCTCTTACTATTTATAAATACTAACATCACTTTTTCTGAAAATAAAACATCGGTTACATGTAGTTCTCCCATGTAACACCTGACATGAACTGAACTAGTCCAGGCAGTAAATAAATAATAGACTATTTCAAATGTGTTTTTTCAAGTCTGAGATAAAACTGAGAATTTGTTTGTCAGTATGAAGACAAAAAAGAGGAAGAAACTTATTTTTTTCGCCACTATGAATAAGAATCGACCACAAGAGATAAATATACAAAAGATATACATTGTCAGAATCATCATCATCTCATTGAACAATTAACTTGTTATCGCCGTGATATAGCTGAAAAATTTGCTTTAAACAACACTCACTCACTCACTCACTATGATTTATTTGTACAAGCTTTAGAAACAAGTAGAGAACCGAGCCTATGGCGAGCTTTTCTAGCCTGTTTCGCAGCAAATACAAATGGATTTTATATTTACGGACAATGTATGTATATGATAATAATGTGACATTGAAAATCCAGGTCCTGGTTTGAGACAGGCACAATAATGTTATGTGGTTAAACTGGTTAATAGGATCCCAACGCTCCCCTCTTCATAATAGGATTTCCAGCGTGTGTCATTGTTTCTGAACGGGTTTAATTTGTGACAAATACAGTGTCATTGTTTCTGAACGGGTTTAATTTGTGACAAATACAGTG
>MJUT01031117.1:775398-792433 GCA_002080005.1 Gigantidas platifrons
AAAAAATATGCTTCTTGACTTCCATGTCATCTCTTGTCTTCATTTCGAGTTTTTAGCGGTTTACCGATCTTACGTATTTCATCCATAAAGGCCCTGTTACACGGTAAAGCAAGTATCGCGATACTTGTATCATGCAACTTTTTGTATCATGATCCTTGTCAGTTTACACACTAAATCAAGTAGCATGTTTCATAGAGAGTGTGTTTACAAATTCTTCACGCCAAAATGGAGAATCATAACAATGAAGACATGATACAAATTGAGAAGACTCTCCATCTGTCCCTTTGACCAAATACCATCACTACTTTTTCCCCCTTTCCAACCATGTTTTATTTACCATGTTCTAACCATGTGCTTTTATTTGTTGATGATGCTGTAACCTTCTGACCTCAAACCAAGATCTCTGATTGGTCAGAGATAAAATGTTTCGTGATCATTGCTGTACAGAATAGAACATGTTCTATCCCAAAGTGTGTATCAAGCAACTTCTAAATGTTGCATGATACAGAGTAATAACACTGTTTACACTGTATTTTTTGGTTGATGATACAAGTATCATGATTCTTGCTTTACCGTGTAACAGGGGTTTAACTCTTCAACAAAATCACATAAAACTTTTTTTGAGGTAAAATATATCAAAACCAACATTATAAGAAGCATTTCAATGAATATAATGCAAAAAAATATGCTTCTTGACTTCCATGTCATCTCTTGTCTTCATTTCGAGTTTTTAGCGGTTTACCGATCTTACGTATTTCATCCATAGCTCTTCACAAAATCACATAAAACGTTTTTCGAAGGTAAAATACATTGAAACCAACATGCTATTACAGTGAGTATATAATCAATTAAACGCATATAATACAAAAAATATGCTTCTTGACGTCTCTTTTCTTCAATTTCCTTCTTTTGACTTCTCTCGTCTTCATTTCGAGTTTTTTTTTAACATTTTACCGATCTTACGTATTTCATCCATAACTCTTAAAAAAATCATATAAAACGTTTTTAGGGAGGTAAAATACATCAAAACCAACATTATAACTAGATTTCAACGCATATAATGCAAAAAATATGCTTCTTGACTTCCATGTCATCTCTTGTCTTCATTTCGAGTTTTTAGCGGTTTACCGATCTTGTGTATTTCATCCATAGCTCTTCACAAAATCACATAAAACGTTTTTCGAAGGTAAAATACATTGAAACCAACATGCTATTACAGTATATAATCAATTAAACGCATATAATACAAAAAATATGCTTCTTGACGTCTCTTGTTTTCAATTTCCTTCTTTTGACTTCTTTTGTCTTCATTTCGAGTTTTTTTTAACATTTTACCGATCTTACTCATTTCATCCATAACTCTTTAAAAAAATTCATATAAACCGTTTATTGGGAGGTAAAATACATCAAAACCAACATTATAATAAGCATTTCAACGCATATAATGCAAAAATATGCTTATTGACGTTTCTTTCCTTCAATTTCCTTCTTTTGACTTCTCTTGTCTTCATTTCGAGCTACCAGTGTGGAATTGCCATGCCCGACTCGCCCGACTCGTACATAGAACCTGCCGGACAAGTAGATTTTCCTGGCTAGCTTGTCCGGGGACAAGTAAATATCAACAAATAAAAATAATTTCTTATTAAAGTATTCTGGAAAGACAATTTCTCAAATGATATATCGTAAAATATTGACGGTTATATAAATGTTTTATGTGTTTTTTTTTATTGGAAACCATCGTGTCAGTGGTGTTCCGAAAGCAGCTAAAAATAACCAGAATTGTACAAGTTCTAAGTTGAGTATTACGACCCGATTGCAATGATAATTGTACTGCATTTACTTAACGAAAACCGGGATCGTGTAACAGGTTTTTATTGATGTTCCGAATGTGACGTTTCCTTGGTTTTTCGTAAAAAAAACAGGGCCTAACATCCGTGAACATACATTGTATAATACAAATCGGGTTGCAGTCGTTACAATGGATAAATATTTAATAATAAAAACAGGCTGGAAAGGTTCTGTTCACAATGAGAAAGTTAACAAACCGTAAACTCTAGCGGGAAAAGACACATAATTTGTGGAAAAACGCCCAACAGCGGCAACGGACTGTTCAGTCAAAGTGGCCAGCCGATTTCACATGGCTACTGCTGGATTCTGATATTGTCTCATATTGCAATATCTACAGCCGTACAGGAAATATTTTGATTTTACTGACCGGAAATCATTAATGTTTTTTTTTTGTTGCAAAATCGTGGACAGAATGGATACTTACATTGTATCTTCCCATGCCCATGGTATGGAGACACAACTAAAACGGTTTGATGGATAAAGCCATTGTCAAGGTTAATCAAAATTAACTTGATTGATATGAGATTTTTTTTCAACACAGCTTATTTTGTATCTATAAACAACCGGATATTCTCTGACTGCACATTCCTATCTGAAATTCAAATTTAAAATGGTCTTCATTTGGGCAGTGATCACTTAGACAGGGATGTTTGTGTTAACATTTCAAATTTTAGCAATGATGTAATAGAAAATAATTAAATATAAACAAGTTCAATTTACTTTTTTAAGTTAGCAACTGTGTTTGCAAGCATCAAATGTTTGTATAAAAAAAAAACAAAAAAAAACAAAACAGGACAAGTAGGATTTTGTCCGGACAAGTAACTTTTTTCAGATAACTTGCCCGGGGACAAGTAGAATATTTCAATATTTCCACACCCCTGTAACAAATATCATAACATGGTAGAAGAGGAAATAAAGATAATAAACGAAATCGTGGCTGACATAAATTTACCAAACACCAATTCTGATGAATTAGGGACCGACCATTTAACTTGCAGGGGGGGGGAGGGGTATGGTTGTTTTTTTCGTTCAAAATTTTTTTTCGGACAGCACGAGAGTTAGAATATTTTTTTTTGTCGCGCAAAGCGCGAATTTTTTTTCCAGAATTTAACATTAGGTTTTAAGACAAAAACTCTGAATCAGATTATTTTTTTTTCCTCCACCAAAATCAGAATAATTTTTTCAGCAACATTGGGAATCAGAATATTTTTTTAGAAAAAAAACCATACCCCCCCTTTTCAAGTTAAATGGTCGTTCCCTTAATGAAAGCAATTAGATCGATAAATAGAGGCAAATCGGCTGACTACCTTGGCCTAACAATAGAACATATTGCTAATGCCGGGAAAGATATGGAAAACATGCTCCTAGTAATAACAAACGAGATCTTTAGGCAAGGAAACGTACCAGACACAATGAAAGCCAGACTTCTTACACCCATCTTTAAAAATAAAGGATTGAAATCTCAGGCCACAAATTATAGAGGCATAACTGTACTCACAGTGATCAGCAAAATAGTAGAAATAATCATCAAAGAAAGAATCCAAAAGCAGGTAATGGAAACACAAAACAGAAAACAAATAAATTCAGCCCTACCAGTGGAGGAATGCTACCGAGAGGCCGTAGACAATAACGCCGAATGTCAAGTCATACTACTTGATGCCAAAGCAGCATTTGACAAAGTTATTCATAGTCACATGGAAAGAAGGGTATATCAAGCGGGGACTGACGATAAACACGGGTCCTTATCAAAAGCCTACATGAGAATGCTGAGAGCTCTATCAAATGGGCAGGACAAATATCACAACCTTTTCAAGTGAGTCAGGGAGTGCGACAGGGTGGTATCCTCAGTACTGACCTTTACAAGCTCTACATTAATCCATTGCTAGCCAGATTAGAGTCAGCAAATATTGGTATGAGAATAGAAAACATAAGCACTAAGTGTACCGCTTGTGCAGATGATGTAGCCCTATTAAGTGGAAATTCAGACCACACACAAATTTTGATAAATTTGTGTAATGACTACGCACATATGGAAAGGTACAAACTACAACCTGCGAAAAGTGTGGCGTTAAACATCAAGGCAAAGCCAAAGAAAAAATCTTTAAATCTGAAGAACTATAAATTGGGCACAAAAACAATGCCTACTGTAGAATCAGCTATCTACCTGGGCATAATTAGAACAACTTCATTGACAGAAAATATTACCATCAATGTAGAGGAAAACATCAAAAAGGCTAGCAGAAGTGCATATGGACTGTTTGGTGGAGGATACCATGGAAACAATGGTCTAGACCCAGACACCTTAATACACCTGTTCAAGACATACATCACGCCAGTCTTATTATATGGTATGGAACTAATAATACCGAAAACAACACCACTGGCACAGCTAGATCTATTTCAAAAACGAATGCTAAAGCAAATACTTTCCCTGCCGACAAGAACAGCAGATCCAGCAGTGTACATACTTTCAGGATTACTACCAGTAGAAGCGCAAATCCATATACGAGCATTGGAGCTATTCAACAACATATGTAATCCGGGTTGAGGACAGCGTAGAGAAGACCCTAGCTAGAAGGCAGTTAATAGTCAAGTCAAATTAGAGCAATAGCTGGTTTATAGAAATTAAAAATATACTGAGGAAATACAACATGCTAAATTGATAGATTTGATTTGATTTTTGGTGTTTAATGCCACTTTCAACAATATTTCAGCTATATCATGGCGACCAATTTTAGTGGTGGAGGAAGCTGAAGTACCCGGAGAGAACCACCGACCATGGGCAAGCAATTGATAAACTTTATCACTTGTGGTTGCGAGTGGAGTGCACCCTTTTTTTGTAATTTACAAAGTCGGGCGCGAACCCACGCCATATTGGTGATAGGCTTGTATGAGTTGTTAGATCCAGCGACCTAACTCATTGAGCCACCAGGGCCCCCACAACATGCTAGAATCATGGTGGTACTTAGATAATGCTCCAAAGAAAGCTATATGGACAACAGCTGTAAAAAGGAAAATGCATTAACATTGGAGCAAGCCAATTGTAGAGTCTACTCCATATTATAATGGCCTTCGGTATTGAGCTGTGATAATCTGAAAAAAGGGAAACGGCACCCAATATTGAAGATCAACTGTAGTTCAAAGGGGGACCTCCATAGGCTACCAACCAAGCTTAAATTTCTAACAGATCCGTGCATACTCCAAAGCTACCGAAAAAAGATGTTCAAGAATGAAGCGAATATACTTTGCTTACTATGCAGTAAAGACAAAGAAAATATTGAACACTTCATCCTGGATTGCGAACGATTAGAAGAAGTCAGAAAGCCAATACTCCAAGAAATAAAAGAAATATTAAATGATAAAGAAACCAGTTGGAAATGCCTACCACAAGACACAATCATCCAGCTATTACTGGACATAACATCTGTAATCAGTGAACTTAATTTAGACCCAGCCAGTGTAGCGAACATAGAATACTGTTCCCGACGTCTCATGTTCCAACTCCATTTGCTTCGACAAACAAAAATATTGGACATGCAGGGAACCATTAAGCAGCAGGGCTCCAGATAATACAGTCTGCATATGCTATGACTAATTTTCATATACAGTTGAGGGGCCGATGAACTGTTTTTAGAGTCTTTAGAACATTTGCAACAATGTCTGTGAACTTTAACCAAACGACCAGAACGTTTTAAGTAGTCGTTAACTTTTACCGTGTGAACAGAATATAAGTGAAGTGACTATGACATTTTAAATATCTTTTATATTTTATCCGTCAAACATGAAAATCAATTGAAGAGACTTATCTTTTATCAGTGAATATTTTAAAACATAAGGGTCAACTGAAGTGACATTTTAGACTTTAGTTATGTACATATCCAGTGTTGATAATATTAGTGTACAAAGGATTTTATAATTCGTGGTAATGGATAATGGTGGAGGGAGTGCACAGCACTGTAAATAGAGGCAATGTTCTACATACACAGTATGGTTCTCCTTGAAAGGGGTTGAAAATACAGAGGTAAGGTAAGGTACGGTTTGTCTACTTTAGCCCATCTTGTTCTTGCTGATTTGTATATTTTGTTCGTTTTTTCTACTTTTTCTACGTGGCAACATATTGATAGTTCAATAGCATAATGGTCAGACACGTTAGATGTTAGATGATCTAATCTTTTGGAGGTCCTGTCATTATACTCATGGTATAAAAAAATAATCAATCTCTGATATTTCAGTACCTTTCGTGTTGAAGAATGTCGGTCCTTTGTTGTTTGTGATCAGGTTACACTCTTTCATTAGCTGTTTCAATTTGAAGACTACGAGAATTGTTTAGTTTGGAGATGTCTTCGTTCATGTCACCACCTGGCACCAATAATAATTTCATGTGTAGCATCATATATTTGAATGATCTCATAAGTCTGATCAAGGATTTATATAGTTAGTAACTATAATAGTATTATAGTAGACTACTATATAAATCCTTGGTCTGATCGATACACTCACTATATTCATCATATCTATCATTTTTCATTTTTGTTGGAAGGTATGCAGATAATAGTACATGTTTTTCAATGTTGATTTCAATACATTGTATTCGTTTGTTGCTTTCCGCCTTCGTTTGGACCATAGAACAGCTACTCCCCCAGCGTTTCAAATAGTTTATTTCCTTATTTAGCTCAGAGTCGTATTCTCCTTTTGTTAATCACTGTTTTGGTATATCACTTGGTAGAAATCCACACATTCTGACAAAATTTGCCTGTTTATACATACATTTTGGCCTTTTCTTCAAAATTTGTGTACAAGTTTTGCGACACAGGATCCGACATCTGACATCACCGGTCACGACACCGAATTTCTGGCAAAATGTAAATAACGAACGATTGAGAAAAAAGTTTATAAGTTTAACAATGCTCATCCTGAAATACACTAAGTGAATACGGGAAGCCCTGTTCATTCATATCATATCATTAGGAGAATCATCTAAACCAGATATTTCACAAAACATTCATTTCTCAAACCGGGATTCTTAGTGCAATGGTTCACCTGACGAGCTTGCTGGTGCATGACAACTCCGATAACAATCAGCCTTATGACACAATGTCTAGAAGAGCATTATTACAACAATTCTTCTACTACGACATCAGACATAGCAAACAACTTAAAAGATAGTAGTATTGCCCAGTTGGTATCAGATAGGAAACCTAAGTCAATCAATGACAGACCAATCAAACACAACATGCTTTATCTTAGCCTTATAATCATGAAGTCATCAGATGTGGAATTAAATCCTGGACCGAGACAACCAAAATATTCATGTCAAATATGCCACAAAGCTGTTACATGGAAAACCAGAGGAGTAGCTTGTTATGACTGCTCAATGTGGTATCACACCGACTGCATGCATATGCCCACCCAGATCTATGCGTCGCTTAAGAACGTATCATGCCACTGCGTAAATTATAGAATGCCAAACTTTTCCACTTGTTTATTTGAGTCAATTAACTTAGAATCAACAAACTCATTTTCCATCCTGGACAAAACAACCGACCCTGAAACACCAGCAAGTCCTGACCCACCAAAACATTGTTCGTCACCACTAAAACCAAACATCCTAATATATATAGTATAACTAATCGTAGATTTTGAATATCAAAATAAGACCACGAGTGACCGAAGTACGCATAAGGATTAAACGAGTGGGCGGAACTTGTTCCGTCCACGAGTTTAATCGTTAATGTGTATTCGGTCACGAGTGGTCTTATTTTGATATTCAAAATGTATGATTTAGTTATACTGTTTATTATATAGACTTTCAAAATTTCTTATATATTATTTTTTTATTTGTATATTTGATTGCACGCGTGTGAATCTACGAGCAATGATACTACAGGGTTCAGTTGGAAGGATCTGCCATCTTGAAAATGTGAAATCCTATTTTTCATATTTACAACAATGTACAAAAATAATTAAAATGCTTACCTTGAAAGCTTATTGTAGTTAAATTAAATCACAATTGAAGCGTATACGAAGCCAAATAGTGTCTAATATTTACGTTTCAAACTGCAAGTCTTCATATGACGTCAATGACGTCATCTTGGTTATGTGCCAAAGTCATCAATAACATTTCGCGGAATTTTTTCAGCTTACAATCGTATGTGTATTCACCGTTGCACAACAAGGGACACTTATAGCTTTGCAAAAGTAGTTCCGGCGGGAAAAAACTGATATTTCACATGTGAAATACCGGAATTTATTTCACGGATAAATCCCCATAATTCACACCTATCTATATAATAACAAGAAATATAACAACATAAAGGTTCTTAACATAAATTTCCAAAGTATAAAGATAAAAAAGAAGAACTATGGAATCTTGTTGATACATCAGATCCAGATATAATTTTTGGAACAGAGACATGACTTAATAATAACATCACCAACTCTGAAATATTTCCAAAAGATATGAACTATGTCGTAGTTAGAAAAGATCGAGAAGATGGATATGGTGGAGTGTTAATTGCAATTAAAAAGAACTTTATATTTGAAGCAATAACAGTGAAACAGAATGTTGAATGCCAATTCCTAAAGATCCAGTTGAGTAACTGTAAATCTCTATTAATAGGATGTATCTACAGACCACCAAGCAGTAACATCGATTATGCAAGAGAACTACAGGGGCAATAAGATCAGTGATGAAAAACAACAGATCTTCTGTACTTTGACTAAGTGGTGATTTCAATCTACCAGACATTGATTGGGAAGCAAATAGCATAACAGACAGCCAAAACTCAAAAGAAATTAATGAAACCTATATGGAAATAATTGCCGAAAACTTCCTTGAAATGGTCAACTTTCCCACAAGAGGAACTAACATCTTGGACTTGTTTGCTACAAATAGATCATCACTAGTAAAAAGATGCCAACCTCTACCTGGACTGGGTGATCATGATATTGTCTTCATATATTCCGACTTAACAGCAAAGCGGACAAAGCCAACACAGAGAAAAATCTATCTACGGAAGAAGGCCAACCTTAAAGAACTAAGTACAGCTGCACTAGATTTCCAGAAAGAGTTTTTGACAAGTACTCAGTCACAGATTCCATCCAACAAATGTTGACTGATATAAAAACTAACATCATTAAAATGATTGATAACCATGTGCCAACTAAGATGTCGACTAAGCGTTTCAACCAGCCATGGATAACAACAGAAGTGATACGGAAGGCAAGACAGAAGAAGCGTAGTTACAACAAAGTTAGAACGACCAATAATCCAAAAGACCATGTCAGATACAGCAGGACCAAGGATATGACAAAAAAGACATGTAAGAAAGCATACACAGAGTACATAAATAACATCATTGGCAGTGAGGAAAATACCAACTCCAAGCGATCCTGTGGCTTTATCAAAAGCAAACGATGTGACAACACAGGTGTAGCTCCTCTCAAACATCAAACATCTGGAATTACTTACTCCGACAACAAGACCAAGGCCAACATATTAAATGAACAATTCTCATCCGTGTTCAACAAAAATGGGGATAAGAATAACATCACAAAAAAAGAGAGTCCACACCCTTCAATGCCGGAAATCAAAATTTATGAAAATGGTATCTTCAAATTATTGAACGACCTAAACATACACAAAGCCACTGGTCCAGATGGCATACCAGCCCAAGTACGGAAAGAACTGGCACATGAATTAACACCAGTGATGTCATTATTCTTTCAAGCATCAGTTAACCAGGGCAGAATACCAGATGAGTGGAAAGAAGCAAATGTTGTGCCAATTTTCAAGAAAGGCGTTAAGAGCAAAGCCGTAAACTACAGACCAGGCGACCGTTTCACTAAAGTGATCGTAAATCGTAAGTCTAAGATCACTCTTAAGATTTCCTTACGTGCACGTATACGTGCGTTTCACTAAACTAGTCCTAAGCTTACGACTTGCGACAAGTAACATCTCCTATAATGGAGATAAAAAGATACATTGTATCATATATTTTATATATAATGATTGATTTTTGGCGTTTTAACGCTACTTTTTAAGCAGTATTTCAGCTATATCATAGTGGTGGAAGAAGCCGGAGAACAACCGAGCAGGTGAAAGTAACTGGTAAACTTTATCACATGCGACTGCGAGTCGAGTGCACCTTTTTTGTAATTTGCAAAACCGGGCGCGAGGGTAAGAAAAGTTTCGAAAAATGTTGGTTATCTATAATAAAAAAGGGAAATTTTTCGATTTTTTTTATATTTTTTCCCCTTATTTTTTAAACTTCAAGTGACTGTGTTTCAAAAATGTGACCATAGATTTGGCAATACATTCACATTCTGCATCGATATTCTGTTTGCGATGCATTTCAATTGCGCGGAAAATATCCTATATTTACGCGAAGAACTTAAAACACATGACGTTTGTGCGGATATTTTTCTACCTTTCTTTAAAGTATATTTCGTATGTTACCTCTTTCGCCAACTTAATCTGTATCCACTGCCCACCACGGAGGGTGGGGTAAGGATGTTAAGATTTGGGTAGTTTTATTGCATCACTACATAAAACAGCAAAAATACACATCTTACAATAGTATACCTTAATATGTACATGTACTGTTGATTTATACTCAGAGTGAGTGTTTTAACCCTTTATATTATCAATAAAAACTACCAATGAATATTAACATTTGGACTGCTAAAATATCTGTTGCCTTCAAAATTATTGTTTTTTTTTTATACATGTATGTTACAATTTTTTTTAAAATCTATATTTCATATATTTGTATCTATGTTATTCTGATATTTTTTGTTTTCATTTTGAAGGATGACGAAAGATGTGTATAATCCATATTCATCACAGGGACTCCCTGTGGTTGCATCGTCAGTCATGCTGCAAAATGCAGAAAATGTTATGAGTAAATTAAATATATTCTAAATAACAGGTAATCCGCGCAAATGCAAAAAAAAGTATCAGGTACATTTTACGGGCAATTGTAATGCTCTTTCTCCGTGCAAAAGTAACAACTGTTAATCTCCAAATCCACCCAAATATAATGCGCCCATTGTTTGTACATGTACCCTATATAGTTTTTTTCTTGAAATTTCTTCTAGATACACTCTCGTTAATAAAATACGTTGATAAATTGTAAATGCAGAACTGATAGAAAGTACACTGAAACAAACAATAATGTGTAGCTGTTTTAATGATTTTTTATGACTCTCGAAATATAAACAATGTTGCGTGCATCTATTATTTATTGCTCGCTTCATTTGATTAATGTTCATATTAAAAAAATACAGATAGCAATTCTTCTCTTCAAAATTAGATTTACGATTTACGACTTACGAGTACCTTCCACCACTCTTAACTTTGCGATCACTTTTTGTCGTAAATCGTAAATCGTAACTATTAGTGAAACGGTCGTAGCTCTTAAGAGTACACTTACGTCTACGTTTACGACTTACGACCTTTAGTGAAACGGTCGCCAGTATCCTTAACTGTAGTTCTGTGCAAAGTGATTGAGCATATTATATGCAGTATTATTATACCTCACATAATAAAGAATCAATTCTATTGGTTAAAAGATAATCACATGACATAAAATAATCTGGATATTTTTGTTTCTAATCGCCGCCAACGGTGAATAACCTCTAGAATTACACACGTCCATTGAATAACCCTATTATTCAACGGTGAATAACTTCAAGAATTTCACACGTCCATTGAATAACACTATTATTCAACGGTGAATAACCTCAAGAATTACACACGTCCATTGAATAACCCTATTATTCAACGGTGTAAAAGCATAGAATAATACTTTAACAATTCAAATATTAAACAGTATATTTCAACTGTTTGTTCGGTATAATAAAACAGTTACGACCCTCTGAATCGGTGAATATCCAAAATTGTCAACCCCACTAAGGTTATTTCCCTCGGGCTAAAGCCCTCGGGGAAATAACCCTAGTGGGGTCGACAATTTTGGATATTCACCTCTTCCGAGGGCCGTAATTGTATAATGTCATGAAACATCTAGACAGAAATAACATCCTGACTGTTGCACAACATAGCTTTCGCAAACGAAGATCTTGCAAAAGTCAACTCTTCCTTACCGTCAAAGATTTAGCTAACAGTATGGATTTAAAAGAACAGATAGAGACCTCATTTTACTTGACTTCAGCAAGGCCTTTGACAAGGTTCCACATGAGCGGCTGCTATACAAAATGGAATATTACAGTATACAAGGCCACATGAATAGCTGGATTAGGGACTTTTCGAAAACAGACAGCAACAGGTTGTATTAGAGGGAGCAACATCTACCTCAGCACCAGTCCAATCTGGAGTTCCCCAAGGAAGCATACTTGGCCCGCTGTTGTTCATTCTTTTGATCAATGACTTACCTGAGGTCATCTCAACAGGATCAACAGTAAGACTTTTTGCAGATGACTGCGTTTTGTACAGGAGAATAAGATCAACTGATGACACAAACGCACTGCAAGATGATCTAAACAGCCTTCAATGCTGGGAGAGAAACTGGCTAATGGAATTCCACCCCGAAAATGCCAAGTCCTGCACATCTCAAACAAGAGAAATCCACTCAAGTATAATCACAACATCCATGAATATTTACTTGAAGAGGCTGAAACATCTAAATACTTGGGCATCAACCTAAATAGAACATTAAGCTGGAACAACCATATCAACACCGTGGCGAAGAAAGCAAGTAATACCAGTGCTTTCTTACAAAGGAACTTACATCAACTTCCTAGAAAAAGCAAAGCCCAGTGTTACGAGACATTAGTAAGACGCTCATGGAATATACTTGAACCATCTGGGATCCTCATGCTAAGGAGAACATAAATAAACTAGAGGCAGTGCAAAGACGATCAGCACGATTTGTATATAATGACTTTAGACACACAACCAGCGTAACACCAATGCTGAATGAACTAAACTGGGCATCACTACAAGAGCGAAGGGCCCAGTATAAAGTCATAATGATGTACCGCATTGTGCATGGTTTAGTGGACATACATATTACCCATTTAACTCCACAGGCAACATCAGTGAGAGGGCACATGTACAGATACAAGGTACCGGTTGCAAGAGCTTTAATATACCAGAGGACTTTATTTCCAGACACCATCAGAATCTGGAACAATCTAACAGCACAATTAGTGGAACAGTCATCCTTGGAGTCATTCCGTCAAGGATTGGACAACACCAGACTCCGCTAATATGATTCCAGCTGTTTTTAAGTAGCACTGTATATACCTTTTTTTCATACAATTTCACTTTATTTTTGTTCAATTATTATGTCTTCCCTTCGAACGAAGGAAGACATATTGTTTTAGTCTGATTTTTTCTTTCGCTTCTTCTTCCGCTTATTCGCAGCGAAGCTTATCCAGACCATAAGTTTTTTGTCTTTCGAGATAGGTCAATGATATTTGGTATGTGGGTGCATGACCATAAGGCGGTGTGTCGCGTACCGTAATTACCTTCGTGGGACCTTGAACTTTGACCTCAAGGTCAAATAATTGTTTTTTAAATAGTATTTTCTTGTCCGGGCCATAACATTTTTGTCTTTCGAGATAGGTCAATGATATTTGGTATCTGGGTGCATGACCATAAGGCGGTGTGTCGCGTATCATAATGACCTTTGTGGGACCTTGACCTTTGACCTCAAGGTCACATAATTGTTTTTTTAAATAGTATTTTCTTGTCCGGGCCATAACATTTTTGTCTTTCGAGATAGGGCAATGACATTTGGTATGTGGGTGCATAACCATAAGGCGGTGTGTCGCATACCGTAATGACCTCCATGGGACATTGACCTTTGACCTCAAGGTCAAATAATTGTTTTTTAAATAGTATCATTCAACTCATAATGTGTAACTTATTGTTGTACAGATGGCCGCATGACATTCGTGGGACCTTGACCTTGGACCTCAAGGTCATATAATTGTATTTTAAATAGTATTTTCTTGTCCGGGCCATAACAATTTTGTCTTTCGAGATAGGGCAATGATATTTGGTATGTGGGTTCATGACCATAATGCGGTGTGTCGCATACCGTAATGACCTTTGTGGGACCTTGATCTTTGACCTCAAGGTCAAATGATTGTTTTTTAAATAGTATCATTCAACTTATAATATGTAACTTATTGTTGTACAGATGGCCGCATTAAGGGGAGACATAAGTTTTAGGTATCTAAAACAGTTCTTACTAGTTTTTAATCCGCACCACTCATGCGCTACCGTATGACAATGCACCAAGTGGTGTCTGTACGCTTATGGAAGAAGAAGAAGAAGAAGAAGAGTCTTGACATGTACCATGTTCATGAATGGTGTACATGATGTACGGTTACTCACACTGCAATACTGATGAACTTCATTTCAACATTTTAAAGTATCTATAAGTCTTTTGGTAAATATACTACCTCCAAGTGAACAAAATAGAATGATAAAGACAACGCCTCCACGTACAAAATTTTGAATGATATTTATCTCTTCAAATCTAAATCACACTCGTTAAATTGTTAAATCATTTGGGACAACATTATAATATATTATGATGGTCTTTTTATATTTTTATTTGTTTGTTTGATGGTGTTTAGTGCCACTTTCGACAATATTTCGGTTATATCATGTGGCGGTCAGTTTTATTGGTGGAGGAAACCGGAGTATTCGGAGAAAACCACCGACCTATTGCTAGTCACTGACAAACTTTATCACATAATTAATGTTGTACACCTCGCCCTGATCGAGTTTCGAACTCACAACTTCAATGGTGATAGGCACTGATTGCATAGGTAGTGTAAATCCAACTACAACGGGATCACGGCCACGACGGTCCCATATAATATCATTATTTTTATTTTTATATAATACCATTGTGTAAATATATAAAATGGAAAACTGTCACGAGCATCTCGTGGAAAATCACAATTGTTACGATCATCTTAAAAAGAAAATTCCCGAAGTTACGATCATTCGGTCTACTGAGTTTTGATCATCTTAAGAATGTTTTAGATGATTGTCCATGTTTCCTCGATAATCGGTGAATTCATCATTTGATACGTGTAATTAAGTTCGTAATTGTAAAGGTGGTTGCTTCGCCATTTTTACGCTTGACAAACTTTCTGTAAATTGGGGAAAGAATAGGAAGCCATTTTCGCCCAATTTGGCGTGCTACACCTTGTGATAGTAATAAATACGTAAATATCAAATAGGGTGATGAGCACGCCCCTTTTCTGGAATAACCAGTGTTACTATTTTTGTAGTGTTACATTTGTGTCTGAATATTCGTATTATAGATGAACAAAAATAACTATTATTTCTTCCTCGTTTTTCACATAGTAATGCTATATTTTTATTGTACTTTTGGAGACGAACTCGAGGCTTAAGTTAGGATTAGTAGGTTTTGCTGAAATGAAATAATTGCTGCTGAAATAAACTTTTCAGGTAAGACTGGCCTAATTATTTTTATTATTTGTTTATTTATTATTTATATATATTGTTTATATATTTATTTTGTGACTTAATTATGGATTACGTGTCATTTATAAATACCGTATGATCTGTATATATTGTCGCTTAGAAATTATATAACGTGTGTAAATACCAAAATTACTATTTCAATTGGTACACTTAAAAGCTTCCATAGATTGACTTGAGGAAATTATTTTTTAGAGTTAATATATTTTTGAGGGTATATGTTGCTATATTTTTCATCTTTTTGTAATATTTGGTGACTGACTTAAAATGGTGGTATTTAGAAACGTGCCTCGGTGATTCCCACATTCATTTGACCTAGATTTATAATTTCTGATTTAATTAATTCAGTCACGTATATTGAGAAATAATGTCGGGCAATATTTTACCTGTAAAACTAATTATAATATTGTTACCTGAAAAAAATCCCCATGATTTATCAAACCTGTTTCATATTGCATATCCGATTATCTATACATTAAATACCATGTACATGTAAATAAAACCCATCCTAGCCTATTGTACATATTAAAAGTTGGCTCTCAACTGACCTGTTTTTAACTCAGGTCAAAAAACCGTTCCGACGTGAATATCGTGTTTTCAACGTTAGGTTGCACTAAAATAAATCACATAATATTTAAATGATGACTAAGACCATCGAATCTCTTTAGCAGAACTAATGTTATACACATGACAGCTCTCTGTCATCGAGTTTGTTCAAGATTATAGAGCTTATTATAATAGCTCAGTTCGTCTGTTTATATTTGAGGGTTGACATTTTACTCACATGTGGAAAACACCCGAATGTCCGTATCATTTCACTAAGAATGGAGGTTTGGGCCTATAAAACTAGTATAACCCCGCCACGATTTAGAGAAGTGCCTGTACCAGTCTAAGAAAGTGATCGTTCAGGTATACATGTATGTATGTTCGAGGTATCGAGTTTGCCTATTTCTACGAATATTAGAGTTGATTTTGAAACTGTTGCGACAGTGTGGTATTTTTTGTTTTTCATTAAAGGCATACAGGCTGTCAGAATTTTTTTTTTTTTATTAATAGTTGCCAATATTTGATGTTTTATACTAATTGCAGTTGAAATTTTTCATAATAGCATACGTAAATAGCCTATAACGAAGGAAATACGTCGCTGTTTGATTTTCTTGTACCCAGTAAAATTTCAATGTTGACATGCGCAATATTCATACGACCTGACAGTGAACTCATTCTGGAAAGCGTTTGTGCATGTGCGAAATTGTTTGTTGATGAAGAAAACCTGTGATGATAGGAAAATGACAGTTCAGCCCCAGGAGCCAAGGATCCTGTGACGTCATAGTGCATGTTGCATATATTATGCAATTTATGTAATTTTATTGCAACAATTAATTAATACATAATTAAAGTGCATATTGATTTTGTAAAACGGTAACATGCACATTCGTTGCATAATGCATACTTAAATGCATGCTTTGATTTCTAATATGTAACGGTATATGCTATCGGATAAATTATCTCAGGTAAAATCTTGTCGTCTGCTAATATTGATTTAAATCGGCTTACCGTGACAATAGAGTCATGTGTGAACTTGTTAAATCCTATCTATGTATTACTCTATTTTATTTAACTGGTCGGGCGGAGTTGACCTTTAAATCTACATGAGATCATTCGATTTTATTTTGTGTATGTACAGGGCAGTTCCCATTA
>MJUT01031118.1:0-10234 GCA_002080005.1 Gigantidas platifrons
GTGTGAAACAATACTTAGTAAATTTCAAATGTTTTCATATCCTTTCAAAATGTATAAAAATCAAATATTATCATAACTTGTGTACATGTAGTTCATATAATTATCAAGTTTTGCCTAAAATAAATTATAACAATATAACCATAGTAGTATACCTGCTATATGCAATATATTTCAGTACATTTAAAAATACAAAATGTACTGTTCTTATGTTTATTACTTATGAATTTGATTTTCAAAATGATTTCTGTTTGGCCACATTTTACAATTATTTCATTTTCAAAACCACATAAAAATTGACAAGCTTAAATTGATTAAATTTCATGTGTGTAATATTTAGTCTTGATCAATAATCTTCAGAGCATGTCTATTTAAAAATCATTTCATCATACATGTACATGTTGATGTACATGTAGTTTATGTCATGGAAATTTGCACCACAAAATAAATTACCTGAATTTTGTTTAGATCATCTGATAGTCCCATTAAGTTCTGGTTACTAGTTTTCACATGAGTTTTGTAGTAATCTCTTTCAAATTTCAAATTTCAAATATTTTATTGATAAATCAATAGGATTGGATAACAGGCTATGACTATGCAAATCCTCTCCAACAACAAGATGGAACAATTAGAAAACAATTTACATAAGACATAGAGCAATCTACCCATCATGTATACATGCAATTCATCTTAATTACCAAGCATAAATACAGTAATCTCTTTGCTCCTTGGCTTGTTGTACTCTGGTAGTAAAAGTTCCTTGTCCTGTTTCTAAAGATTCCCACTCTTTGATATTTTGTTTGCAAAGTCTTGAATGTTGACATAAATCAGCACAAGGTTTAGCTATAACAATATTTGGATATGACTCTTGAAAGTTCTCAAACTAACACTTCTGTAATGCATTTCAGTAGCCAAAGATTCACTTTCTTGATGTTTGTAAATAGAGCTTTTATCAGATGGCAATAATAATACTTGGTGGTTTTATAATAGGGGAGTCTTTCTGGGAGAGGCAAAGCATTGTCAGCAGCTGCCAGCATATTTCAAAAGGAAAATTTGAATCCTTTTTGTATCTACATATTGAAGTGCATACTTTGGAAGTTTTCCAGTACTCGCATGAACACTCGGTGAAAGGCCATTCCTGTCTGACAGCACATTTTTTTCTCTATGTTATGCATAAAACAAAATGCTTTCCTACAAACCTGCTTTCCTATAAAATAGAATTCTTGATATGGTCTCTCTCGCTCTTTTATTTTATGAATTTTAACTTCTGTGTGACTACCTGAACGCACGAGTAAATTATAAATAGTTCAGCTTTCCCAATCACACAGTGTCAGAGTTCACGGAACTCTACAGCTGAATCCATGATAATTATTTTACTGCATGGCTCCCCATAATTTGTTTTACAAGTATCTAATTTAAATTGATGCTGCTTTACATATTCCAGAGTGTCCTCTTCCGATGGCTCGATAAAATCGGAATGGATGCAACATCGTAACAGCAGGTTCATGTTCAGATGGGTTGAATTCAAGCCGATCAGCGAAGTACAAGTCGTTAACCGCGTTCAATTCATTTATAAAACCATCGTCATGACATTCTAATATTTCAGGCGGAAAACTACAAACACTTCTTTGGCTTTCCTAGCTCATTTACTCAGATTTGCCGCCATGTATCCAATATCAATAAAAGGGGAACAACTGTAAAATTACTCCTGTTGAATAATTTCGAAACCGGTTGCGAGACGACGAAAAACTGCGGGAAGTTAAAAAATAAACTTATTAAATTGATTTAAAAATACAATTTTTTAATTTTTAGACATTTGCATGTCATTAATACCGTTTCCTGTCACTTTATTGGTGCGTTAATATGCATTTGTCCTGTCAGCAGGTGCTCGTTTATATTATGTGACGTTGCGAACTTTACGACGTCACAGTGAAAAATCGAAAGTACCGCATCAGTGGTCGATTTCACAAAAAGTCGTAAGTCTAAGATCAGTCGTAAGTGTGAATTTCAACCAATCAAAAGCTTGGAAATCACACTTACGATAACACTTACGATTAATCTTAGACTTACGACTTTTTGTGAAATCGACCCCTGGTCCCTTTTTGTCAGACGCGGTCACATATATCATGTATGGTTGAAATGGTTTTATGTTGAATGTGTTGTTTATAATCTTAAGGTAAATGGTTTTATGTTGAATGTGTTGTTTATAATCTTAAGGTAAATGGTTTTTCATTATGCTAAGCGAATCGGTGCTGTAGTGTATCAATGTTGTGTATTTGAATCCCGCTGAGGGAAGAATAAAAAGTTGTCATCCAAAAATCTAATGCTTAAGTTACACTGTTGAATATTCAGAGGTTTATATAAAAATACTTATTATATGACTTCAGATAATGTCTTTTCTGATTAGCTGACGTCCCTAGTTAACGTTCTTTGACGATAAAACGTTATAATCACCGCGCAAAAATTCACGAGAGGTGAACATAATATTCCAAAGCTTCTCCAGACATCTTAAAATAGAAATGGTGTTTCCCAATTATCTTAAAAGTAGTAGTCGATCATCATCGAATTAAGTTTTGTCATCGACTAATCAGATGCGTAAAACGTTCTTACTAATTACTTTCGGTACACAATTAAATTAATAATGGAAGACGTTGGGCAGACAGGGGTGTTTGGAGAACAAAGTCGGCATTTTGCAACAGTAAATGATAATGAATTCAATAGAATACTGACTTAAAATTTGATTTAATGTCATATAATAAAACAGTTAATGACTTTCAATTTCGGTGGGGTTGATCAACCCATGTAAATTCATTAATTGTATGTTATTACACCCTGGTATATCATTTCGGCATACAGTGGTATATACAGTGTATGGTTGTCACTTGCTTAACACGATTATATGATGTCTTCACTAAAGGGTTCTTAAACACTGTAACCTAAATCTTCGATATAGCAGTAATATTGCTAGAGATGGCGACAAGTAACAGCTAACCAATAGATCAATCGACTATTTTATGACAAAACATGCTTTCTTTTGATTTGGTCATGGTCGTTTTACATTTTATGTCAACATAAAATAGTTAATCTATATTTTACCACCGACAATATATATATATATCAAATGTAAACATGTGATAACAGATTAAATACATGTAGTTGTAGTTTCTGACCTCCATTATCTAAAATACAAGCGTTATACCCCGGTAACTGTAATCTCGGTGCCGGGAGTGCGGCACAAATTTTGTTATGTTTATCAATATAATATAATACAATGTATGTAACTAATCTGTACTGTTCCTTTACTTGATGCTTTATCGTCTGTGGAATGCAGACGGATTTATAGTAAAGTGCCAAAAACTCTAAAATTTGTTATATTAGTTCTCAAGTGTGAATTATACTCACAACACAAGTTCTTGTCAAATGCTGTACCATTAGCGGGCATCTGGGTTAACTCACGTTTGTTTTGTGTGGGATCCCTGTTGTGCAACGTTTTAGTTGTGTTTTTTGTCTTCGTTCTGTAACTTGTGCACAATGTAACCTCTGTCTCTGGATTGTTCATTCTTTTGCTTGTGCCTTCGGTTTTTATCTAACACCAAATTTAACAACATTTGCATACGATCGACGATTCGAATATTGACCATTTCCCTGTACCCTTTCCGTAATTGGACTATTTGACGGAACTTTACAATGATAAATATGGTCACTCATTGCGAAAAGTTGGATTTTGAAAGCTACCTGAAGAAAATACAATGAAATACTTCTGTAAAAGCTGCTCAACAATGCAGACGACGTATATTGTGTCAAAGGTCACACCTTCGGTAACAATCGGCCATTCTCGACTCAAGTTGGAATCCAATTACTTTAGAATCTGCACACAAATACACACAAGAACATCTTTGGCTTTATTCATTTTCTATTTTTAAATATCAGGTACTAGTAAATGTCAACTAACTCGAATTCAATGTTTTCGGTAAAAAAAACCCTCAAGACCAGAATCCCCGGTAATCCCCGGGTACCAATCGTAACTACTCGGCCATTCTCGCTACGCCAACAATAACGGCCGAGTAGTTACGATTGTCCCGGGTACCCAGAATCCCATAGTCTCGCCGCTTATGAGATTTGGTGTTGAAGGTTCCAAGAGAAGATGACTGGGTTCTTAAAACCACCCATTTACCATAAAGAGCGAGCTCCGCTCGCTTATTAGAGAGGTTAAGCAAACGAACGTGTACGTGTACTTCTACGTAGAGGTACCCGTACACCTCCGCTTGCTTAACCTCTCTATTAATTAAAGAGAGGCGATTGCTTTAACTATTATTTAAATATTAGATAGTACACAAGGCACATGGAAGATATAATAGTGAAACAATTATAAACGTTTCCGGGTTTCTTGTGCTGGTTCCTAAATTTCTTTAAAGTCATATCTCAGGAACTGAATTCCGACTATCTTAATACCTCATTCGTCATTGGTAGAGTTGTGTGGTCTGCTCCTTCGCCCCAGAACATACACAATAAAATGATAAGAAGGTTGCGGACTATTTTATATTGTTTCTTCACAATATAAGTGTCCAAATTTATCATTAATCTGGAAATGATCCTCATTGTTATATCATGGCCCTGTGAAGGTCGTTAGGAGACTTGACATTCGACATTTTGTCATATGTTAATGATTCCCAGAAGAATTGGCAGCTGTAGTTGCTTGTGAAGTTCCAGTTGTAATCGTATGAGAACTGTCATATGGATGTACGGGTCAGACGAATTGGCTCTACTGCCATATGTCATATGTTATGTGTTTTATCTGTAGTATTTACAGTCAGACGACTTGACTTAGCTTCTATGTCAAGTCATATGGTATTTGTTTGGGTGTCTGAGATGGACACTTGTTTGGTGACGCTGACGAATAGTTATCATTCGTCATAGAAAGAGGGTTTTTTTTTACCTTGTATTAAATATGTTTTCTTTTTTTTTTCTTTTTTAATTTATATTTCTCATTTCTTAATGAAAAAATGACAAACCAGTTTAGAAAAGATCTCATGTGATTCTAGACAATTGGAATTTTTGTCCCAATCTTCACAAACGAATACTTTGTGTCCTTGCTAGATCTCTGAACTATTGTTTGAAATTCAAAAAATAGGTTAACCTTTATATTGATCTTGACGATGACAAATTTCTGATATTTCAAACACGATAAGGATTTGAAATATATGGAGTTGGCATGACGTCATTAAGATCAATTCGAGTATTTGAAGAGTTAAAATTAAAAATTAAACGAAAAACAACAACAATTACCACGCTGTCGAAACAGTCCTGATATCCAACAGAAAATTACAGAAAGAGACAAAATCAGAAATACATGTCCACTCACTTTCCTGGCTTGGTACATGCATTTCAATGGACAACATTCACCAAAATTTACTCATCAGGTGTCGCTCGAGTACTAACGGTGGTTAGCTGAGCGTTTTATTTTCGCACAGACGTTTGTAACCTATGTAAACTATTATTACAAACACAATTTCTATCTAATTATCCAACAACACGCTTGGTAAACCAGATGGTCTCAACATAATGTTGAGTAAGCAAAAAGGTATCTGCAACTTCCGGTTGAGACCATCTGTCGAGAAAATTTACAAACGTTTTATCTCATATTTCTAGATATTTCGAGACATGTTTGAAAAATCAGAGAATGCTATTCCCTTCCGATATGAAAATGTAAATTTTTCCTGCTTTCCGTTGTGAAAAACAGTTAAAATTGAGGGAGAAATCACTTTTCTCCTGTGCAGCATCGAGTTCATATTGTGTATTTCGTCGTGCAATTTCAGCTATTTCCTTGCATAACAAAAAGGTTCCGTGACAATGACGTGGTCGGGTGATAGAATTTTATTGACAGGTTCGATCTTACTACAAGAATGGAAACGATAGAGACCAATAACACAACACTGCCCGTAATTATGATAAGTTGAGACCTTCTGTCATAGGTTGAGGCCTTCTGGTACATGTTGAGACCTTCAGTCAAAACTTCCAAAGTGAAGTACACCATAGATGTATACATATATGAGTAAACTTATAAAGCGTTGAGATCATAAAAAAGCACAATGATGCTACAAATTAAATGTGTAGTAAAATATGATTATTAGCCGAGATGTAGCTGGGTTCTTTTCCCGGGTTTTCATTTTTTTTTTCGAGTTGACAACTTGTATATATCGAATTTCCCCATGAATACGGAGCACCCAAATTTGATCCCTTTGACGAACTGTTTAAAAGGTTTCACTCCCCTTACCTTTGTTGTCTTTCGTCGTTCATCAACGAATCAACTGATCAAGTGGCATGATATTGCCAATTGGTAAACTCATCTAATTGTTATATATTGCTGAAATGAGTTTTGTACACTGGGTAACATTTTTCTATTCTCGTACACATAAATTTGGTCCAGATTTTGACCCTAAATCGGAACATCCGCACCCAAAAAAATCAAGGTAGCTAACCCAGGAAAGCAGATCCACATGTATACAGTAAACAACTGACAAACTTTAACACGAACACATACTTGTTTTGCAATTGCAACTACCCAAACTCAAGCTGGAGCCACCACCTTCATGTACAAGTGATAGGATAGCAGTTTGTGCATGTTATGAAACGACTCACTACGACTGCCTCAGAAGAATGTAGGACGGAAAGTCTCAAGACAAAAAGTAACAGGACAAAAAGTCACAGTTGAAAATTTTGATGTTTTGAAATGGAGGAGGACAAAGTCACAGGACAAAAAGTGTCTACCCCTCATTTCTAAATATTGAAATTTTCAACTGTTACTTTTTGTCTGGTTTACCAGGCGTGAACAATAATTATTTTTTTTATGACAATATTACTCAAGTTTACAACAAATGCATCATCAATGAAAATTAATCTTGTAACAATCTGCTCACATGTTACTAAATTACTAAAGTGATCACGTCATTAGGTTGAAATAAGACAAGGACAACATGGCAATCATATCTGGGTCACGGGCACCTGTTACTAACTGTGAATGCGAATATAAAATAAAATTTAATACATTCTTATTAATTTTTATTTTTATGTCCTCTATGAGCAAAAATCAATATTTTCAATAATTTTGTAATTAGTAAACACGCATAGTACACGTACAATAACTGTTGAATGAGAAAATACTAGTACAACTTGATTACATGTACGTTGTTAAATAAAGTTTGATATTGGTTCACATTCTTTGTATTTCCCTTTATAAATGATTTTCGTGTTGGTTTCCTAGTTTTGTTGTATCGTGATTTTCTATTTTCATGGTAAATAATCGTTTATTAATGGTTAGAATCAAA
Organism: Gigantidas platifrons; assembly: GCA_002080005.1. Lineage (NCBI taxonomy): Eukaryota > Metazoa > Mollusca > Bivalvia > Mytilida > Modiolidae > Gigantidas > Gigantidas platifrons. The sequence continues at coordinate 7,323 of MJUT01031118.1, forward strand.
TAATTTCAATCAATTTCACGTACATTATTCTTGGCGAATTTTATGTACACGGTGTTTTGTTCCGGATTCCAAACACAGTGGCTTGTCATTAAGATATATATCTTTATTAAAAAAAATATGCACCCCTATATCATTTTTAAGATATATGTATATATGCTATAAAAAAAAAAAAATTTAAATCCCACACTAAGCGTGTTGGGACCTCATCTTCATCTCACTGAAAATTAACTTGGTCTCGTCGTGATATAGCTGAAAAATTGCCGTAAACAATTACTCACTGATCCCCAACATGATGCTAAAAACATATTCTGTCTCAAGCATAAATATCTACATTTATTAATCTACTATTTGAGTGGTTATTTTCAAAGGTGTGTTAACATTACGTTTTTTTTAATCAAACTGTTCGTGTGGGCTCTAATTTTGCGAAAATTGAAAAAAGGAAAATTAAAAATTTTAACGATTTCAGCTTTACCTTAAGCCATTCAAATAAAGACATCAAACATTCTGATATAAAATTCAAACGTAAATACCTGAATTGTATTAAAGATAATGTTGATTTTTTTTATCATGAACAGTCATGTGTACATTTTATTTCCATCAACAGTCATGTGTGGATTTTATTTTTCATCAACAGTCACTTGACTATTATTAATTGGTAATGATACTAATCTGATTTCTATGTGATAAAGTTTATCAGGGACTTGTTACAGGTCGGTGGTTTTTTCAGGGAACCCCGGTTTTGTCCACCAATAAAACGGGTCGAATAAAACTGACCGTAACGAACCAAGAAGTGTACGGTTTCATTTCAACGGTAATACAAGCTAGCGCTATTTACCAACCTCTATACCAAATACAAAATATATTTGGGCGGTGTTGATTAAATTACACGACGCTACATACGATGATAGAAGAAAATCATATGAATGGTTAAAGCACCAAGCATTAAAATGCAACTTTATCTCTTTGAAGGTTTACTTTTTAATAAATCAATCTTGTCGGGACAAATCCGCGAATCAGAAGCAATAATCAAATAATTAAACTGTTGAAATTTCTTGCATAAGGTTCTTGAAATCCGGACACGTATTATACGAGTGAGTGAATGAGTGACTGTCGTTGTTTAACGCCAATTCAGCAATTTTTCAGCTATATCATGGCGAGAACAAGTTAGTTTTCAATGAGATGATGATGAGGCCCGCTTTGTACTAGACCAACACGCTGAGTTGGATTTTTATAGTGCTAGCTCACTGAAACAACAGTTCGCGGATAAACATATCGCCCCACTCGGACATATTATCATGATTCCGAGCCAACCAGTCTTTGCTCTTCCTCCTTAATGCTGCATGCTTAGCGGAGAAGCAACAAATATCAATTTTTAAGTCTTTGGTTTGACCCGACCGGGGCTCGAACCCACGATCTACCGCACTCGGGGCGAGCACGGTAACCATTACTCCACCGATGCGGTTCATATTATAAGGAGCTGCATGGACGCGGCCGAGACACATATTCATATCATTAAGGGAACGACCATTTAACTGTTAGGGTTTTTTTTCTGAAAAAAAATTTAATTATACTGCAATTGGTAACTTCATAGGATTGATAAAGGGTGTCGTATACACTTTTGCTTTATACGGTCAATGACCGTATAAAGTCTCCTGGTACCTTTGACTTCAACTTACAAGCTATAAAAGCAAAACAGTCTGGGTCCCTGAAATCACTGTTGTTGCGTAACAATGTAATTTTGCTTGTGACGTTATAATGCAAGCTTGATTGGAGCCATAATTTCCTCTGCAGATTTCATCGTTTGAAAAAACGTTTTTTCTGCTTTATTTAGATAATTTTTTAAATATTTGAATTGCAGTATAAAAACAACATACATTCCTTGTCGGCAAATATAAAGATTATTTGTACTCACTACAAAACCAGCGAGAAATGCTCGGTAAACCTCGCATTTCTACCTGTTTCTAAAGCTCGTACAAATAAACTTTATATTTGCCGACAAGGAACGTATATTGTCTAATTATGTGGTGAAATTTTAAAGAAACAAAATAAATTGACATGAAAGATGCCAATTTATCGTTATTTTGCGGTATTTTCCTTTGATCTTGCTATCTGAGAATTTTCCATCTCACGCTAGTAGAGTGAGATGGAAAATTATCGCCAGTAACTAAGCGTTGTCAAGGACGCACGTAGTATTTTCGCCGTTATAATGACGTCACATTACCAAATCCTTGATAATAAGTGATTAACGATATAAAATAGTAATTGTGTTAAAAAAATGTCAGTATCTCAACAAAAATTATTTAATAATAAATACAAAATAGCGATGAAATAATTAAAGATGTTTTTTAAAACTCGAGGACGTTTCTCAGGCATCTGTCAGGGCTTCGCTCTTCGATGAGAGATGACTGAGAAAAGTCCTCTCGTTCGTTAATCACTTACTATCATTAATCCGGCCCTACAGTTCTCAACGAGAAATTTATGATAACAATTTGAAGGCAAATTACTGATTTTATTTTTTGCCCAAAAAATAAAAATCTGATTTTTGTATCCTGTGAAAAAAATCTGGCAGTGGAAGGGGGGAGGGTGATAGTTTTCTGTGTAGTGTTTTGTATATCAATGATTGTCCTTTTTCTTTTGGACATTGTATTGCCTGTTCTCAAGTTGCGTTTGGAGATCTTCAAACTCTTGCATTGTTTTTGAATCAAAAGCGAGAATGTAATTTTACATGGTTAGACCCTATTTAGTGTGAAAAAAACGTGTACAATTTTTATAGGGCCCAATAATTGTTACTGGTCACTGTGAAATAAACTAGGAAAAAGGTATTGGAAATATCAAATTAAAATCTATCATTCACTTCCGTCCTCTCTATAGGCCGTGCCTACCGTCATATAACGTAACGTTTTCAGATCAAG
>MJUT01031121.1:0-10907 GCA_002080005.1 Gigantidas platifrons
CATACCATAGTGCCCATATTTATTGGTGTTAGTGCCACTTTCAATAATATGTCAGTTAAAACGGTTAACGTGGTGATCAGTTTTATTGGTGTTTAACGCCACTTTCTGCAATCTGTCAGATATAACGTATAATATGATGGTAACTTTTATTGGTGTTGAACGCTACTTTCAACAATGTCAGTTATAACGTATAACATGATGGTCAATTTATTGATGTTTAGCACCACTTTCAACAATGTGTCAGGAATAACGTATAACATGATGGTCAGTTTTATTGGTCTTTAATGCCACTTTCAACAATGTCTCAGGTACAACGTATAACATGGTGACCAGTTTCATTAGTGTTTAATTCCACTTTAAACATTGGTGGTCAGTTTTATTGGTGTTGAACGCCACATTCAACAATGTGTCAGTTATAACGTATAACATGACGGTCAGTTTTATCGGTGTTGAACGCCACTTTCAACAATATGTCAGTTATAACGTATAACATGATGGTAAGTTTTATCGGTGTTTAACACCATTTTGAACATTGTGTCAGATATAAAGTATGATATGGTGATCAGTTCAATTCATGTTGAACGCCACATTCAACAATGTGTCAGTTATAACATATAACGTGACGGTCAGTTTTATCGGTGTTGAACGCCACTTTCAACAATGTGTCAGTTATAACGTATAACATGACGGTCAGTTTTATCGGTGTTGAATGGCACTTTCAACAATATCTCAGTTATAATGTATAACATAGTGAGCAGTTTTATTGGTGGTTAGCACCATTTTAAACAATGTGTCAGATATAACGTATAACATGGTGACCAGTTTAATTCTTGTTGAATGCCACTTTCAACAATGTGTCAGTTATAATGTATAATATGGTAACCAATGATATTGGTGTTTAGTGCCACTTTCAATAATATGTCAGTTAAAACGTATAACATGATGGTCAGTTTTATTGGTGTTGAACGCTACTTTCAACAATGTCAGTTATAACGTATAACATGATGGTCAATTTATTGATGTTTAGCACCACTTTCAACAATGTGTCAGGAATAACGTATAACATGATGGTCAGTTTTATTGGCATTTAATGCCACTTTAAACAATATACCAGTTATAACCCATACCATAGTGCCCATATTTATTGGTGTTTAGTGCCACTTTCAATAATATGTCAGTTAAAACGGTTAACATGGTGATCAGTTTTATTGGTGTTTAACGCCACTTTCTACAATGTGTCAGATATAACGTATAACATGATGGTCAGTTTTATTGGTCTTTAATGCCACTTTCAACAATGTCTCAGGTACAATGTATAACATGGTGACCAGTTTCATTAGTGTTTAATTCCACTTTAAACAATGGTGGTCATGATGGTCAGTTTTATTGATCTTTAATGCCACTTTCAACAATGTCTCAGGTACAATGTATAACATGGTGACCAGTTTCATTAGTGTTTAATTCCACTTTAAACAATGGTGGTCATGATGGTCAGTTTTATTGGTCTTTAATGCCACTTTCAACAATGTCTCAGGTACAATGTATAACATGGTGACCAGTTTCATTAGTGTTTAATTCCACTTTAAACAATGGTGGTCAGTTTTATTGGTGTTGAACGCCACATTCAACAATGTGTCAGTTATAACGTATAACATGACGGTCAGTTTTATCGGTGTTGAACGCCACTTTCAACAATATGTCAGTTATAACGTATAACATGATGGTCAGTTTTATCGGTGTTTAGCACCATTTTGAACAATGTGTCAGATATAACGTATGACATGGTGACCAGTTCAATTCATGTTGAACGCCACATTTAACAATATGTCAGTTATAACGTAAAACATGACGGTCAGTTTTATCGGTGTTGAACGCCACTTTCAACAATGTGTCAGTTATAACGTATAACATGATGGTCAGTTTTATCGGTGTTGAATGCCACTTTCAACAATGTGTCAGTTATAACGTATAACATGATGGTCAGTTTTATCGGTGTTGAATGCCACTTTCAACAATATGTCAGTTATAACGTATAACATGGTGAGCAGTTTTATTGGTGGTTAGCACCATTTTGAACAATGTGTCAGATATAACGTATAACATGGTGACCAGTTTAATTCGTGTTGAATGCCACTTTCAACAATGTGGCAGTTATAATGTATAATATGGTGACTGTAAAGAAGTAAGTTCTTTGGATTGTCAGGTGGCCAATGTCATACAAAAACCCATATTCAAACATATAAATTTAATTAACAAAATATAAGAAATAAACATAAAACAGATGATATATGCAATGAAATTGTCTACACAATAATACAATATTCACCACACTGAACATAAACGATATTCATTCAACACACTGAACAAATATGGTATTTATTCAAAACACTGAATAAATACAGTGCATATAAACGGTATGCATATTATAGCCGGAAATATACCATCTAGCACACACGTATTTCTGGTATGGTTAAACGTTGCGGTACTGTAGAAATTCACAAATTGGACTGGGTTGTTCCCCTTGGATAATTTATAAATACGGACGGATTAATTTCATATAAATTGTAGATTTGAACTGATGACGAGGACACTAGAATGATTAAACTATCGCGCTTCACTGTTGTATCCAGCGAACCGTGACTAATATGACTGCATAAATAAAATGTGTTCAGCACGGACTTCATGTTTAATATTTACGGACTCTTATATTCCAAATTTATGACGGCATCTTAACGATAATAATATCACCTATACTGGGCGTTGTGACATCAATTTATGTACACCAAAATCTGTACCATTTCAATACAGACACCATTTTCGGCTAACAACTTTGCTACAAGCATACCAAAAACCAGGCATAAAAACCCCTGCAAAATAGATATTGAACCCACACATTACTTATATTGTCTATACATTTGCATAATTTGTTAATTTCCGGACATTCTGGACCGCGAGCAAGAAATCACATCTCGACAGCAAAATTGACTAAAATTAACCATAAATAAAGCAAAAAGACTTACCTGAGCGTAATGAACCTTTGCCTATGAATATCCATGTCCTGAATTGACAATTATAATACTCAAACTGCATGTTCCTCACAAAGCGTGTGCTTCACGCTAAAACCATGTGCCGACTGACAATATATCTCACCTGGGCAATTTATACAGTGTGCGATCACGAGATTTACGACTTTACCTGTTGGGTCTGTTTGATTTGAATTTACCTATTCGGTCTGTTCAATTTGAATTTACCTGTTCGGTCTGTTCGATTTGAAAACATCACCGGCGTCTAGGAAAAAATTAACATTTTAAATTATCCAGTATATAATATATTAATACAAGATCGTTACAAACGTCCCTTTCCTAAAGACTAAAGACCATTTAGTCCGACCAGCTAAACGAACTTCAAAAACAATATATGAAATTTCAAAGTAAATAAAGTTAAAATAAAACTCTGTAAACATATCACACTCAAATGTGAAAATATAAACTACTGGTACTGTAACACTCAGGGGATAACTAAATATCATCACATCTAGATAATACATCTGCAACAATGTTCGTCTTGCCTGCAATGTACGAAATAGAAAAATTGAATTCCTGAAGTATCAAACTCCAACGCAGTAACCACTGATTACTGGTTTTCATCTTATGTAGCCACTGTAAAGGGGCATGATCAGTATTAACAGTGAACTCTTTACCCTCAAGAAAATTTCTCAGTGTTTTTACCGCTCAAACAATGGCAAAACACTCCTTTTCTATCACTGCATAGTTGCATTCTGCTCCAGACAGCTTCTCACTGATAAACAAAATCGGATGTCATCCATCGTCAAACTCTTGCTCAAGCACAGCTCCCATTTGTTGATATAATCTGTTGGTTTTTTCATTCTTGGTATATAACTGTGGTTATAAACATTGTCACAGTGTAATGATATTTCATCCTAGTAAAATGGATTCAGGAAAAATACATTAAAATCAACTTGATAATATCATTCTGTGTTTTCTTTTATTTGTTATCTCCCCTGTTCCTGGAACCACAGTGGTAGTTAGCATGCTCGCCTCGAGTGCAGTAGATCGTGGGTTGTTTGTTTGTTTGATGGTGTTTAATGCCACTTTCAACAATATTTTAGTTATATCATGGAAACCAAAATACCCGGAGAAAACCACCGACCTGTCGTAAGTCACTGACATCTTTATCACATAATGTTGTAATACATCTCACCCTGATCGAGATTCAAACTCACAACATCAGTGGTGATAGGCACTGATTGCACAAGGTAGTTGTAATTCCAACTATTATGCGATCACGGCCACAACACCCCTATGAAATTGGTATTTTTGCTTCTTCGCTAAGAACGCAGCATTAATGGGTAAGAGCAAAGACTAGTTGGATCGGAATCAGGAATCAGGATAATGTGTCCGAGTGAAGCAATGTATCTACTGATTGTTGTTTCAGTGATCTTACCATCTAAAAGTCCAACTAAGAGCATTGGTCTTGTACAAAGTGGACATCTTCATCATTTCTTTTAATGTAAGGAAACGTTGCAGATATCAAATAAACTTTGGAGAAAACCTATGGGGCAATCAAGAACATTGGACAATCTAGAGACAGTGGAAACATCAGGAACGGAAGACAGAACATTGGACAATCTAGAGATAGAGCAGAAGGAAGACAGAACATTGGACAACAGACATAATAAGTTAAAAAGATCTTCCCACCATTATTATAGCTGACAAACAAAACACAAGACGTAATAAGTTAAAAAGATCTTCACACCATCATTATAGCTGAATATCGACAATCATTCACACACTCATATAATTGTACCTGTACATACAGACCCTGGATCGTTTAACTTAACAGATATTTCGTATCGTTTGCGTTTTTCGTTTGTTTCGTTTGCGTGTATCGTTCGTTCGTTTTACGTTTTCCGTTCGTTTGCGTTTCTTTCGTGTAATTTATTCTTTCGTTTAATGTATCGTTCTCCAGTTTAATTAAACTATTACACGAAACGAAATACGAACGAACGATACACGAAACGAACGATACAAGAAATGAACCCACGCTATGATTTCCAGTTTAAAATAATTACTACAATTTCAATCTTACTATTATTAAAAAAATAATTAATTAAAGTGTAAACAAAATTTTACATATACAAACATGTATTTCCTTTATTTACATGTAAAATGTACCAGTAATTTTGTATAATAAGGGAAAAACATATTTAATAAATGCATTTTTTTCTATAATTTACTCTAGGACAAATAAACAAGAAGTCATCTACATGTATGTAAACAAACGCCTCTGGCAGTTTCACCTGGGAAATACATGCACTGCAGGTGTGAAATGTCAACTCTTACATTTGTAATTTCATTCTAATTAACAATTATATGAACTTTTCAAGCCACACGCCTCTCGGACAGCTTAACCGAGAAAATAACTGATACACCTATGTCTGGTTGGAATTGTCAATTCAGAATCCGAATAATAATAAATATTAATTCTGTATAATTAAATAATTATATAAATATAAATTTGTTTAATTATATAAATAGAAATTCATTTTTGGAAGTCAAATATATGAGATTTAAAATTTAATCATAAATATAATTATTAAACACATTGGTAATATAAATGATTTAATATAAATTGTATTATCCTATTACTTTACCGACTAATTTATCATTTATATAAATAACTTGCTTATAAAAATATAAGATTACAGAAGTTAATCACATCAATTTGAACAAAAGTCATTCAAATAATAACACGATACTATTCGTGTATCGTGCGTTCAGTTCGTGTATCGTTCGTTTGTTTCGTATATCGTGCGTTCGCTTCGTGTATCGTGCATTCGTTTCGTGTATCGTGCATTTGTTTCGTGTATCGGGCGTTCGTTTCGTATATCGTGCGTTTTTCGTGTCGTTCGTGTGAAGCGTTCGTTTTCCGTTCGTTTCATTTGCGTTTTTCGTTCGTTTGCATTTCGTGCATATTGTAAACTTATACGATCCAGGGTCTGTACAATAACACTACATCTACTGTCTAGATTTTTAGTAAACCTTGCCAAAGGCAACGTGAGCTTTTGCCATCACTTGGCGTCAGTCGTCTGTCATCCTTTAACTTTTCGCATTTCAATCTTTTCCTCTGAAACCCCTTTGCCAAATGAACTGAAACTTGGTAGGAAGCATCCTTGGAAGGTCCTCTATAAATATTGCTCATTTTGTCCCGATCCATTAATACAAACATTCTTGCTTTTGATTGGCCAATTTAAAAAAAATTCCCCTCTGAAACCGCTTGGCCAACTGAACCGAAACTTTGTAGGAAGCATTAACGGAAGATCATCTATTATGATTGCTCATTTCGTTCCGATCCGTTATCAAACATGGCCGCTACAGGCCATTCTTGTTTTTGATTGATTGATTTCTAAAATATCTCCTCTGAAACCGCTTTGCCAATACGATACACTATACCTACGAAAACTGGGATTAGCCACACGGTTTAAGAAATTTTTATACTAAGTTTAAAATTGACAGTAGTTAATTTTTGGTTCAAGTTATAAATAATAAGTACAATACTCAAATTACAATCATTCAATTAGAAATAAAATAAATTTCAAACATCTTCATTCCTTCGGTTTAAAAACGTCTAATATTCTAAAACTCACACTATTTAATAAATAAACAACAATCTAAAAGTTAGTAATAATAGAATTATACAAAATTCTAATATAAAAAATTTTTATGGGCGCAATTTCTCACTGAGAAAGTCGCCGTCAAACAATATATAAGACTAAGACTTTTCTTCTTGTATGAATGCTATCTTCAGTGAACTCGGATTTGTGTTTAGTCATGGTGAATATATTTTCTTTGTTTTTAAGCAATCATAAGACTTGCAAAAATGGCGCCGGGGTAACATTTTCAAAAGGTTTTACTATTTCGCACACATGTACAACATATATGTTAGTTATTTCGTATTTACGTCGCATATTTCTATACGTAATATGCAAATATAGAATTATTATTATAATTATTTGCGCATGTACCTGGTTTTATTGCTTAATCATTCTGTCTATACCTATTGAACCTTTTATCATATCGTATCAAGGATTTATATAGTCCTACTATATAAATCCTTGATCGTATATATAGAATATCACGCAATACCAATACATTAAATATTTCATTATCCCGCGGTGCAGATACTACACCCGTGACACAGATACTACACACGTGACACAGATACTACACACGTGACACACCAGTCCTAGATATTTGACGAAAAATCAATGTTTAACATTAATATACATGTTTTGTAGGTTGTTGTTTGTACTTTTTCTTTTGGCCATTGTGTTGTCTGTTCTTCTTCTTTTGGCCATTGTGTTGTCTGTTCTTCATATACGGATTCTGATTCCCCCTTAGACATCTTCAATCTCTTCTTGTCATTTTGTACTTTTTATTTTGGTCATTGTGTTGTCTGTTCTTCATATACGGATTCTGATTCCCCCTTAGACATCTTCAATCTCTTCTTGTCATTTTGTACTTTTTATTTTGGTCATTGTGTTGTCTGTTCTTCATATACGGATTCTGATTCCCTCTTTGGTATATCCACAGGGACTTGCTCCCGGTCAATAAAAAGATCGACTATCCACATATATACTCTAGTGTATACATTGTATATGTGGATTGTCGATCTTTTTATTGACCGGGAGCAAGTCCCTATGGTATATCTTCAAATTCTTTCTTAATATGATTGAGCGTATACATGGGCAAGGCGTTTTGGACCATCCCCTATTTCAGTTCTCCCCTTATCTGGAATACTTTTTTTTATTTACGGCCGTTTTCTTTAAATTTTAACACTCCCATCTTTGGAGCCAAATTTAAAGCGACACCCCCTTTTTCAGGAATCTGGATCTGCCTCTGGTATAGCTGGTCGTTTCTATTAGTCTCGTTTTCCTAATTGTCAGATTGTTATAAATTATTATATGCCATTCAGGTTTCTAGACAGGAAATATGCCACATTCCGTGTTTCGTATTTATACCTGATCAGTCATATGGTGACCGTGCATAGCTTTAATTTAGCATTCTTTTTTTTAACAGAAGTCGTTTTTGTATGTAAGGTTTTTTTTAAATATTTTTTTATAAAGAACTGTCCACAGGTACAGTAGTAGACATGTGTTGTTCTATTTCGTACACCATGTAGGAAAGTTATAACATCGTGGACTTTTTAACTGCAAACCTAACACCACTGAAGGGAGTCAAGGACCTGATATACACTCCAAGTGTCTCAATTCGGATTTCACCATTTAATTATAACTGTCAGAGTTATCTCCCCACTAGGTCTAGTAGTCCTGACTACTCCTGATACACTGTAGCTTAAAGTGAAATACTAGTCCTATGAATTTTCATAAATAGAGAAAAATAGTGAAAATTTAGATGTTGGGGTATTATAATAATATATATATATAAAAGTCTCTTATATATATATATATATATACACTATATTACCACGACATATAAATTTTCACTATTTTTCTCTATTTATGACTAAAATTCATATGACTGGAAATACCAATAACCCAGCTCCACTTGACACATCCTCTATCCTGGGTCTGTGTTTGCACTTGCCCCTGCATGCGGGGTACCAACAAATATGTACTGATGGTCTTGCTCAAGTTTCATTTACATGGAAACCATTGTATCTTGGACCTCACAACCACAGACCCATAACATAATACACTGTACCAACATATTACTGTCATATAAAACATGTAATAATGGTCTTACTCAAGAGTTTCATTTACATCCATACATATCTGGGTCCTCCTGATGGCATGGTACATGTAGTTTGATTTACAACTGTATGTGTAATCAGTACCTCACTACTAAAGTAGCGAGTTCCAACCCCCGTTCATGTACTCGACAACATTACGTGATAAAGTTTGCGACTTTCAACAGGTCGCTGATTTCCTCTGGGTATTTTGGTTTGCTCCACCAATAAAACTGCCCCCCACAATATAACTGAAATATTGATGAAAGTGGCATAAAACACTACAACCTTCAATCCCCAAAAATGAAAAAGTAAGAAACATATAATTTTCTGTATTTTATTGAAACTCCACAAATCTAATTCCATAGATTTCTTTTGTTCCATTTTTATAACATTGTTTCTAAGATAACAATAACTTTAACACTTATAAATTAAGTTTGTAAGAATACAAAACAACTTTCACACCTCTGTGATTTATACCCCTCACACACTTCATTTTAGTACAAGTCAGTCTTATTTAACTTAAAATTTGTTTTCCTTTTCTTTAACAACAGTGACTTCAGATTTTGTTGTCAAATTTAGCTTTTAGACCTTTTATTAAACAACAGTGACTTCATAAGTTACTGCACACTAATTTGTTGTTGTCAAATTTAGTTTTTACCACTGTTCAAGATATTACTTTTGTACTCTCTTAACTTCTGTGATCCTCAAGTTACACACCTCTACACACTAGTACACAGACCTCACACCTATACACACATTTATACTAATGGCTACACATAAATACAAGCACACACTTAAAATAAACATACAACTACAATCTCTCTGGATTTGATGATTAAAAACAAGCACTCAATGAGATGTTTCAATGACAAATAATTTTGGGAGACATCGATGAAAATGATGATATGGTCTCTTTTACACAGTCTGTCTTCATAAAAATTTATAATGTACACACACGTAGTATGTATGCAATTCTATTGCTAATTCTCTTACAGTGCGATGTTGTGCTTGGCACTTCAAATTGCACCATATATTTTGATATAATTTATACAAAATGTTGGTTTTTTTCTCCATCTAACTAAGAAGCTGCCACTTGATTGGACAGGATGTAGGGACAACCATTCATGTATATATCGTTCTGTAAATTTGTTCCGTTACCCGTAAATGTCTCTTTAGAGAAGACATTTTATTTGTCTCTGGAAATAAAATTGTAACAATAACACTGGCTCTCGAAATTCAATTGAAAAAAATAAGACTAACAACGATTGTTCAAAGGAAGAATTCCTCCTCATCATTATTAAATAATACACTAGGAACAGTCTGGTCACTACTTTTGTGATCCATGATTGTCATAAATCCGTGAGACTGTTTTCCGTTTACCCATGGATGTTGCAGAATATCTCCTGCAGCGAGACGTTCCGACGGATCTCGACGAAGAAGATTCTTAATCATACATTTAGCCTTGACAGACAACATCTGTGGAATATTAAACTGGCCTCTACGGATTTTACCAAATAGTGCACTTGGATCAGAGTCGTGGAACGGATAACGTCCGACTAGCATCGTGTAGAGCATGACACCCAAGCTCCAAATATCAGCAGCACGACCTGAGTAAGTTTCGTTTGAATGAAGGATTTCTGGACTGACGTACGCAGGACATCCATGTTTATCAGCCAGACGATCGTTTGATTCATCCTCCAACACTCTAGCATCTTCTAACCCATCTAGCCGTAACTCTGACCTGTAAGATAGAGATTGAACATTTAATATCAAATATAATCCACAAAATGGAATTTGAAGTTTCTTTTTCTACAATGACATATAAATTATCATGTACAGGAGTCACTGACTATCCTGAGACCTTCCTTAAAAAATACTGCAATTACAACTTTTGAAACAGGTACCATTTATGCAAATATTTTTTGTTTGATTTTGTTTTACATATCAAATGAAAGTTTTTTAATGCAAAAAAAAATTTGCAAAAAAAATTCTTGTGTACTTAAAACTGATTTCTTTGGGAGGACAGTTTTTAAACAGAATTACTTGGTCCCTTTTCCCTTAATTAGATCCCATTATTTATACAAAAACAAATACACCCCAAAAAATAGATGGCACTCTATAAAATATTAAAAAAA
>MJUT01031121.1:10939-26496 GCA_002080005.1 Gigantidas platifrons
AAAAAAAGACTTATCACTTAATTAAGAAACTTTAATTTTAATTTGTATAACAATACAAAAACGTTTAGGATATTTTTCTTCTTTTTTTTTTTTTTTTACATGAAAATATGAAAAAATAACAAATTTGTTTCAAATGACCTTCCATTTATATTTCAAGGTTGTGGGCTTGTGGCAAAATTTACCTTTCAACTTCAAGGTTGAGAAGATTTATTGAATTCTGTACCCCTGTGGTTAACCCTATCTTCAACTTTTATACAAATTTTACAACAAGATAATAGCCAGGTATATGTGTAGTATATAATACAATCAATTTCACCACTAATAAAATCTGTGGAGACATGCCAAATTATGTCCATCACACCCTGTCCTATGACAAACTATTACATGTAACACACCAGGAAATATTACTACATGTTAAATATGAATAACCCTTGCTCCATCTAAAATCTGTATTTCTATTTAAATCTTGACAGAATAAAGAATGTGTATTGGGTCTGGTATCAATGTAAACATTAAATTCAAGACAAGCTAATGTATTGATGCATGAAGTGTTTACTCAAGGGAATGGGCATGTCCACGATAATAAATACAAGCTTACATCAACTATAAAATGTACATAACTGTTAGGGTGGGGCTCTGTAATAATAATGTCCTACAATCATGTCTGCTTTCATATCTTATCAGCACATTAAATTGTGTAAATTGGCCTTGACAATCAACATATAACATGTCCACCTAGCCTGTATTACTATTACAACTCTACCATGTTAATTTCCACATATACTGTCATAACCAAAGTTTGATGATTTCAGAAAAGCAGGAAGTATTATGACTCTAATGAAAACCTTTATAAAACCTAGCAGACAGGAAGTAGAACAGACAAACTTATAATCTGGAGAATTGATTTTAGTTCCTCATTGATAATTCTTTCTTTTCAATGAAATCTCTTGTTCCTGGTTAATAAGATTTAATTTAAGTTATTCCTGACTGTATTTAGCTACAAAATCACCAAAATTATATCATAACATGTAATATACAGTGTAGCTCCCTCATATACATATGCATAAGGCATGACAAAATATGTAACAATAGCTCACCTTTCAGGGTTTTTAAAGACAAATTTTCGCAGTTTTAGATCTCGAAGCACTATCCCATTGGTGTGACAGTGTTCTACAGCAGAAACAATTTGTTGAAACAACCTACAAGCCTCGTCCTCCTTCAGTCGTTTTCTCTGACGGACATAGGAATGAAGATCACCATAGTGTTTTTCAAATATAACATAAGCTTTGGTTTCTCCTAAAATAATCTCAGAAATACTGCTCAGATGCTCATGACAATCTACTTGCCAATAAGCTGCTAACGTCTCTCTATATCTTGTAATAGGGAAAACCTGCAATAAAAAATGACATCGATATTAACCTTTTAGAGGCAAATTTGACCTTAATATATAGGGTACAATACACGAGTTATCTTTCGTTCAGGAGTTTTTTTTTATACTAAATTGAACCTTTGCTGGGTTTTTTTCTTTTCTAACTATAAATGCTATTTGAAATTGCATTTAACACCATTCAAACAAAAAAAAAACAACTTGAAACATCTCAGCACAGGAAATATTTAATGGGGTTCTGGAATGTGAGCAGCCATCACACAAATGTTCCAACAAGTCTTTATAATAAACCAGGCTTGAAATTAAATTCTATTTTATCTCCTAACTGTAATATTGATTGTATGATTCAGAACATTCCGAAAGGTTTATTTTTAGCAGCTTGTTGAGGAAGAAGCAACTGGTAAACAAAATCAATATCACTACTGTGTAGTTGTGATGTCAATATCCTGGGGAGAATTAACAGGGTCATAATGATGTCATCAGCTGGTAGAAACTGTCAATCCTTTCCTACAGTACAAGTACAACTTTACAAATTCCATTTTTCTACCTCAAAGAATGTAATATCATAATATTTTGATTTTGTGGAATTTGTAAAATACAAAAAAAAACAAATGTAAACCATAATTGGGTAGTTTATAGGTATTGAAAATATTTTTTCTTTCAAATATCTGAAGAATAAATAAACGTTTAGAGAATACGGAAAGAGGAAATCAAAAATGGACAATCCAGAGAAACTAGCAACATAGGGTACACAAGACGAAGCAAAAAACACAACACAATAAAATAGCTTTAATGCTAAAGAAAACTTGTTCAGAATAAATTTGTTTTTAATATCTAAAATTCCTGTTCAATTTTTTTGAATAGGAAGTTTTGGTAGATTGGTCGAATCACATTAACCAATTTAATAAACTATGGATGGCACAATGTGTACCAACTGATCTAATTCAAAGTCTGAACTTCCTTGTAACCTGGTGTAATATCATGTACAGGATGTTTACTTAGCCAATACACAACATTACTCATGTACTATCTGTGTATTTACTTCCCTTTGAACCTTTCAAATGCCACACTTCCTTTTTTATCTTTCCATGTCATAAACCAATGTACATATAATTTGTATAGATATTAAATAAATATATTTACATATGTAATGTATAACTTGCAAATAAACAATTTTTTATTATCTAAATGTAAATGTCTTGGATGGGTGCTTTTTGACAGATATAATGTTTACTGAGTGTGTACAGCAAATATATTGATGTATACATTGCTGAACCTATCTAGATATCCTCTCAACCCACACTGGTACAAAGGACAGATGTCTGGATCTATTTAAAACACTGATGACATAAGCACATTCTGTTAATTAGGGAGTCATGACAAATCATGTAATTAATCATCATATCTATGTAACTTGTCAATAAAAATTAATATAGTTATTACATGTACATTTGTAGGTGTCAAGACTAAGGCATTCCAGCTATCCATAATAATAATTCCCCTTTTTTCTCTTGGGTCTATTAACAAAGATATATTTTTTTCACTTGATCAAGGTCTTTGCATTACAATTTTGGTTCATACATTTTTATATAAGAAATAAAACCAACAAAAATAAATAAAAGACCACTCATGAATTGTGATTAAGGAAAAAAAATTAATCATTCAGAAAGGAAAGGATACACAGTTTACCAGTTTAACAGAAATATGTATATGATGAAGTCATTTGTGATTACATTCCATATTGATCAACTACAAGGGTCATGAGTATTTATCAAATTTATTTTGTATAAAATCAATACCCCTTCCAACTCTGCCCCCCCCCCTTTTTCTCCCCACCAAAGAGAAGGGGGAACTAAATATGTGGATTTTATAAACACAGGAAATGTTCTAGTTAACAATGTGACATCATTGTTCTTTGTTCACTCAGGTATATGATGACTCATGTGGTGAAACACCTTTGTCTGGACAGGTGTGTTTCATGTTTCATCATATTTCATAAATTTGAATTGAGGGGGGTGAATTCACTTTTATTTTTTATCAAAATTAAAAAAAATATATATTTATAGTAACTAATAAATATAAGGTTGTATATTTGAAAACTGGAATTTTGTTTTTTGGGGAATCCCAGAAATGTCCAATTTAGGGGCACACAACTCTTTACTTTTCAATCACCAAAATTTTAACACAAATCTGCAGAATTTAAACTGTTTACTTTACATCCAAGTTTAAGTTACTAGTAAACGACTAAACTACATTTGTAACTATCAATTCAAAATAAAATTATTCAAAACTAAAAAACACAGAATACTGTAAGATCATCGTTACCTTGCAAATATATTCCTCATTGTTTTGCCAATTCACAGCTTTGTACGAGTCTCCTTCAATCTGTTCCAACAGAAGATATCGTCCAATCTTTGAAACATTATGTGGTGTATATTTCTCCGGAAACTTTGGCTGTGGTGAAGATGGTTGTAAATCTGGACTGAGATTTCCAGGAACTAAGTTAAATGAAATGTCCAATTCTGTTTTCTTCCTGGGCCCATGACTAGGGATGTGAAGTCTGGGCCTGGAACGTGTAAAGCTCATTAATATACTAATCTAAGTTTATTTTAAGTCGAGATGTTTACCCTCTCAACTTTGAATGATGGTAAAATGAATACTTCCTTTGTGTCCAATTGTTTAGTTTCACTTTCTATTTCCCTCCAGAAATGAAACAAAGAACAATGAAAAACAGAATCACACAATGAATGAGATCAACAAACCTTTCTGGTTTCAAAAATATTCATATAAAATTAAATGTTTTATATCACAGAATGCTTGTTTACTGGCAGAGTAAATAAAAACGTTTTTGTTTCCAACTTCAAAACAAAACGCTCCTTTCCTCGTGCGCCCCTTCCACACAAAACCGCGCTAAAAAGTCAACGATTTTCCACGTGTTTCCAAACCACAACAAGAGAGTGTGCTCATATAATGTCCTAATTATTGAATTGTTGCTAACTTTGTGAAATTCTCTTAATGCGTCTTTCAACAGATGATGAAATGCGTAGATACTGTAAGTCGTATTACCCAACGATCAGTCATTCACCGGCTTCTCTTTTTGCGTTGAAAATTAAATATCTCCGTTTTTACCTTTATAACTTGAATTGTCTTCTTCTTTGTTGTCCTAAGCGCTAGCACACTCTCTGGAAACACTTGGGAAGGGCACGATGTACCAACCCTCCCCGTTCAAAGACTCTCACTAACTTCAAATACTGTCGCCATTGTAATAAAATTTATAATAGCAACGTGTATCAGTCTTTATAACCAAGAACATATGTAAATCCTTCCGCTATGATCTGCGATGATATGTTATTGCACGATCGCCACCGTCTTTTGGTCAAATATGAACAAAATTGCGTTATGTATATAAAATTGAGATTTTGAAATAATGCAGCTTGAGGAATTGAGTTGCTTAAGTGCATGCAATACCCTACTACGTATATGAACTATATTGTTATGCGTTAGCCGAATTACGTTCCATTGATGAATTCTTCCGTTCGGTTGTTTTCGGACTATTCCATATTGTGTAAAGACGATTCAACACGAACTTTTAAATAATTTCTTCTGATTGGTTAAAATTTCCTATTTTAAGAATGAACTACGGGATATCCCAATGACTAACTACCATATATGGCAACTGTTGATCGA
This sequence comes from Gigantidas platifrons, assembly GCA_002080005.1. Taxonomy (NCBI): domain Eukaryota; kingdom Metazoa; phylum Mollusca; class Bivalvia; order Mytilida; family Modiolidae; genus Gigantidas; species Gigantidas platifrons. The sequence goes on from MJUT01031121.1 coordinate 16,014, forward strand.
TTCGCTGATAAACAATGACGTATCGAAGACACGTCATCGAAAATAAGTAATTTTACACGTATATTATTTCCTCTGTTTACACATATAGATATTAATATGTAATGATGTAACACTTTTTTTCTGAAAGAAAGAATGATGAAACGTGAAAATAAAACAAAGACATTTTGTAGGAGACCAATGTGGAGTATTTATAGAAATATCCAATCATTAAAAAAATGTTGAATATTTTCATTGAATTATAATCGAATATATTTATTTGCATATCATTAATAAAATATATCATAACTGCAATTGGTGCATAATCTAATTTTGGTTTTTATGTTTAATGGTGTTTAACATCACTTTCAACAATATTTCAGTTATATGGTGAGTGTCAATCTAATTTTGGTTTTAGATGTTCAATTATATAACATATAGCACTGTCATTCCTGATCTACTGCATTGTGCAGATTCAGGCTTCCACTATGCGTAATACCAAATGAAATAAGTCAGAAATAACTTGTTTGTTAGTTTTCGCCAAAATATGAAATAAAATGAAATAGAACATCAACAAGTATAGGAATGCCTTAAAGCGTATTGGGGGGTTTATATTTATATATTTATTTTTGTTTGATTATTTGATTGTTTTTTTTTTTTTTCATTTTGTGTTGCACAAATAAACAGATGCTATATAATCAGATGTAATAAGAAAAGAGGTATGGTAATACTCCCGCCACCAATAAAACTGACCACCACGATATAACTGAAATATTGTTGAACGTGTCATTAAACCAAACCTAATCAAACCTAATGCACCCGTCAAACTCTCTTCAGACGACCTTGGAGTTTTTCAACTTCAGTACTTGGATGTTTATATTTATTCATGTGCATCAAGGGTTTCATCATAGATGTTTTGTTTGTTTGTTTGATGTTGTACACCTCGCCCCGATTGAAATTCGAACCCACAAATTTAGTGGTGATAGGCACTGATTGCATAGATAGTTATAAACCCAACCACCATACGATCACGACCACGGCGGACCCGCTTTCATCATAGAACTCTGGAGTGATGCAACGTACATGTATGCAAATTATAAGAAAGAGAATGACGCAACGTTTAAGCAACTGATATTTAAATTATTGGATTTGTTATTTAAATTACGGTTTACTTATGAATTTTGTTTACTTCTTAAAAATGACGATAACTTGTATAAGTACAACCCTTTTTCGGGTATTATTTATTTAAAAGGAAAATACATACGATCTAGAGCGTGTCCTAACAAAAAATTCCATTTCATTCTTAAACTTTTAAAAGTGTAATACAAAAAACGGATTTTATGAAATGTGCGCTTTCTGCTTCTTTATCTTAATTTTTCGCAAATCAACAAATGCATATTTTTTTTTTTATTTCTATAGGAAATTGACATAACAATGCTGCGTGACATTTCTTAACGATTTTATTAAAATAAATTTGATATAGGAACAAATTAGACGGATTTTGAAGATTATTTGGTTGCTTGATAGATTGGTGTTTAACGCCAACTAAGCATTATTTCAGGCATATCGTGGCGTGAAAAAAATATATATTAGACACCAACAAGACCACAAGAAATAAAAGACATTTGTCTATGAAACAGAAGAAGCATTCATTAAACTCGGTATAATGTTGTTTTTAAAAATGATTAAATAAATTTCAAGCGTAAATAGTAAATACGAAAAATGTATTTTACTGAATATTTCAAAATACGTCAGTGTCATTCAACGTGGTTGTCAAAAAAATAAAAAAAAATGACATGAAAATATTTGTATTCTGTTTTGGAAGTAACATGACAAGAAATAACAATTTACTGTTTCCGGGGAAATACAATTATAACTACTCTGTTAAATACCTACAGGCAGGTATTACACATCTATTACATATACATGTCAGCTCCTAAAAGTTACATCAAATGTTAATTACACGAGAACAGTTTTACATATGTACAAATTCATTCACAATTTCTGTATCGCTCTGTATCATTTTAGCTTTTCTCTGTATCATTGTATCATTTTAACTTCATGCCCAAATTCATTTAAACCGTATCGGTGACGTAATGATTAGCGTGCTCTCCTGTGGTATGGTAGACCGTGGGTTCGACCACTGATCGAGTCAAACCAAAGCTATGAAAATGGTATGTGTTGGTTCTCGGCTAAGTATGGAGCAAGGACTGGTTGGCTTAATTGGAATTATAGTACTGTGTCAGAGTATTTAAGCGGACTGTTGATTCAGTGAGCTAACACTATAAAAATATCAATCTTGGCGTGTTTCTCTAGTACAAAGCGGATATCATTATCAGCTCATAGAATGTAATTTGTTCTCGCCATGATATGGCTGAAAAATTATTCATTTTGCGTTAATTAAATTATTGCATAGTATTGTACACGCCTTGTTCCAAACCCGTATTCAGAGCAGTTTGCGTAAGTTATCCCTTGAGTGAACCTTGATGTGCAGAACAAGTCATTATATTTCTGCGTTAAGGGAGACAACCCATCAACTGGGTGATCCTGCCTGTGTGAGGAATCAGATACATGTATATAAAACCGATACAATCCGCTCCGGTGGTGTAATGATTATCGTGCTCGCCTTGAGGGCAAGTGGATCCTGGTTCAGTCTCCTGTCGTGGCAACACGAAGGCTCCAGGAGATTGTGTGGTCCACGCGCTATTTCCGACACGACCGTCTCTTTTTGCTCAGACCAGTGAGTAAATGGTTGTTATTTAACGCCAAACGAGCAATTTTCAGCTATATTATGGCGAGAACAAGTTATATTTAATGAAATGATGAAGATGACTGCTGTGTACTACGGACCAACACTCTTTGTAGGATATTCATAGTGTTGGCTCAGTGAAACAACAGTCCGCGGATAGACATGTCGCTGCACTCGCACACACTCTCCCGATTCCTACCCAACCAGCTGTTGCTCTTACTCTTTAACCCTGTGTACTCAGCGGAGTAGCAAACACATATCAATTTTATAATCTTCTCCATATCATATGATGTTCATGTCAGATCATCTTCTCCATATCATATGATGTTCATGTCGGATCATCTTCTCCATATCATATGATGTTCATGTCGGATCATCTTCTCCATATCATATGATGTTCATGTCGGATCATCTGAGTTCACCCCGGTATTTAGTTGTGTTCGTGTTACTCTATCTTTAGATTTCTGTCCGTCGTGGTCGTGATTGCATGGTAGTTGGATTTACAACTACCTGTGCAATCAATGCCTGTCATAATCATCCACCCAGTGTTTCGGCACTGACATGGTTTATTAGACATATTTGTTATGAAAATTTACAGTTACTATAAATAATGTAATTATTACTAAAAGTAAGGTTCTCCTCCCTCAGACATAGGTGACCTTAGCCTCCCTCAGACATAGGTGACCTTAGCCTCCCTCAGACATAGGTGACCTTAGCCTCCCTCAGACATAGGTGACCTTAGCCTCCCTCAGACATAGGTGACCTTAGCCTCCCTCAGACATAGGTGACCTTAGCCTCCCTCAGACATAGGTGGCCTTAGCCTCCCTCAGATATATGTGACCTTAGCCTCCCTCAGACATAGGTGACCTTAGCCTCCCTCAGACATAGGTGACCTTAGCCTCCCTCAGACATAGGTGGCCTTAGCCTCCCTCGGACATAGGCGACCTTAGCCTCCCTCAGACATAGGTGACCTTAGCCTCCCTCGAGACATAGGTGACCTTAGCCTCCCTCAGACATAGGTGGCCTTAGCCTCCCTCAGACATAGGTGACCTTAGCCTCCCTCGAGACATAGGTGACCTTAGCCTCCCTCAGACATAGGTGACCTTAGCCTCCCTTAGACATAGGTGACCGTAGCCTCCCTCAGACATAGGTGGCCGTAGCCTCCCTCGGACATAGGTGACCGTAGTCTCCCTCAGACATAGGTGGCCGTAGCCTCCCTCGGACATAGGTGACCGTAGCCGATTTTGGCGAGTCTGTTTAGGCCATTTGGTTACTTGCTCCTAAAACTTTTAAAATTATATGGTTTTTCAACCTTTCGACTTTGAGCCGGGTACCGGTGACCTTTCACCGGGTACCGGTGAAGGTTATTCCAGAAACGCGTCGTGCACACTAAGTTTGATATCTACGGGTTTTTTTTAACTAACTTTGTGAATTCGAATCCCGCTCATGGAGAGGTGTATTCGATACGACATTATCATTCGATGGAGTGCAGTTTGCATTTTTTTTTTGTACAATGTATTTCTCACCAATATATTTCTAACATTTTTAGTAATAAACTATCTCAACAGATATTTAAACAATTTTCATTTTTGCTATTTACAATGTAGATAATATCTAACAAATTTATTAAATTGTTATTTTGAATTTGTTATTTATTGTCGGCATGCCTGGGGTAAAATACCTTGTAAAAATTAACAAGTCAATTAAATAAATATCCTTAAAGATAAAGATCTGATAATAATTTCGTAAATGGTTAATTAATAGATTATATATAGAACACGATTGTTATTCATTGAGAAAGAAAAAATGACGTAAATTTACAAGTTTCTGAGGGAAAAAAAACCCCACCTGAACAATAATTGAGAAAAAGGTGATCAGATTGCAAGTTTCTTGGTAAAACTAGAATATAAAAGTGTCATTTGTTCAAATTTCCAAGCGGGTGGGTTTTAACCGACAAACTGAGTTTTAATGCACAAAAGTTGTAAACTTTAAACATATATTCTAAGAAATAAATTAATATCTTATATGTCTATCAAATACGATGTCTAAAAATATTTTGAAATTCTAAATACAATATTTATAGCATACCTGTAACTTCCCGTACATCTACAATAAATATAACAGTAATACACGAATCAATACAATGTACACAGTCATAGGGGTATTGCGCAATACTTCAATAACCTGATAGAAAACACGTACTGGTTCACGTATCTGGTAACTAGCACGTACAATCTGTTGACGACTGACTCGAGAGATGGGACACGGCGACGATACTTATAAAACGGAGAAGGGTGCGCTCCAGTGTATAAACTGCTGTTAGACTGCGTGCGTGTTTTTGTGGAGTAACAATGTAACTTAATTAGAAAAAAAGGGGGGGGTATGATTTTGACGGAATATGCGGGCGAATTTCATAATGTAGAAAAAGATTTCTGATGAAATTGACAAATTTATCAGGAAGTGCCAAAAATAAAGTGTCCTAATGAAATAACACAGTCAGCATCCAGGGCCAGATAATGATAGGCCCCCATCCACCGGTGTGGGGGGGGGGGGGGGGGGTGGGGAGTTACAGATTACAGATATTGTGGAGCTCCACGAGATCAGTGATAATTAACACAAATACGAATTTTGGATTTAACCTTAAAAGAGATACAATGTAATTCAGTATACTGTATTTACAGTTGAAGTAACGTTTCACAATAAATTAATTTCGCTTAATCTCAGGAGGCCTTCAGTTGACTGTGGCCTGTGGGTAGCAGCCCACAATGCCCATGCCTTATGCAGGCACTGTCTGTACCGACTTATTTTCTGCTTAGAATTTGTCCTTATTTATATGTGTGAAAACCCCAACTGCATTCTAGAAACCACTACATACGCGATGTATGCACACAAATTGTATGTAGAAAGAGGCACATAGGCTCGGAGGAGAAAGGTGTAACTTCATGTATGCATAGGCTCGGGGGAGAAGAGTGTAACTCCATGTATACATAGGCTCGGGGGAGAAGGGTGCAACTTCATGTATTCGTGTAAATACGGACCAATGAGCTGCTGGAATTGCAGGAGGAGATTTATTACATTAGAATATTATTAAGTCGCTAGTTACATTACCAATATGTATCATTAACCTGTTTGATATCTAAGGCTTATAATTACCTGCCATGCAGATGTCCAAGCATGAACATGTCCGAGGAAATTGTTCATCGAAAATATGGAAATACAAAAAAAAAAGAACTCTGTGGAAAAATTACCAGGCAATAGATCTGTATTTCTGGGTAAAATAAATGAATTGGTATTTTCGGAAACATATGAGTGGGGGGAGGGGGATCATTGCAGCCTTAACTGTACACCCCCACCAACTTTAACATGGAAGTTACAGCCTCCCCCACCAAATATCCCTGCCGTAAACTAGTTGCATGAATGTTTTTTCTTAAGCTTGCTTGCTTCAAATAAACGTTAAGTCCAGTCAATATATGATGAAAATATCCGAACCTTGAACAAATTGCAACAGAATTTCTAAGTGGTGTTTTAGTAACTTTACTACATCCCCTTTAATAGAAAAATGTCACCATGGATATATTGAGGATTAAGTGTATTTTTTTGGATTTATAACTTGGTACATTTTTACCCTTTAAAGGGAGATAACTTCTTCAGTTCTGTCGTACAAATTTGTATATAAAATAATATTGACATCTGTCTTAAAGCATATTTTCAGAAACAAATATGGTTTTATTTTTGAATATCATACTTACCATATGTTGATACACATTGCAACGTACAGTTACATGACATCAAGGCGGAACCGCTAAACTACGGTCTTTTTGTTTGTCTTCGTCACTACAAAATGCTATGTTTGCAAATTTAAAGTTTTAAAGTTTTAGATTTTAATGTTTATTTTGTGAAATGATCTTGTTTAAGGACCGTTTTATAAAAAATATATGTGTTTCCTTTCTCTGTGGAGGCGGCGGTGGCAGTGATGGTGGCGGTGGTGGCGGCGTTGGTGGCGATGGTGGCGGTGGTGGCGGTGATGGTGGATATCCACGATGGCCCCTTGACTGTTGGATGACCAATCTCAAGATAGAGATCTGTTTGAAGCTCTATCCCGCGACCGCGTGCTGCGCCGACGAGTTACCGGCCCACGTGGGAGTCAGGCCACGCACGTTCATCGTCAATACGGACATGTGCGACCGTGGCGGAAGTCACTGGGTGGCGTTTCACTTTACCCTCGTGGGAAACGCACCGGAAACGTATCACCGTCATTTCGCCAACGTCCTGATCGTCAACGGACCGGAATACTACTACTGTTCGTCTCAAATCCAACCCGACGACACCGACACCTGCGGACTGTATTCCCTGTACTACTTCAAACGGAGAAATCGAGGAATGGACCTGCCGGACATAGTGAAAGACTTTTCCACCGTTGATTTAAAAGGAAACGAGGACAACATTTTAAGATCTAACTGTTAACATTGAATATTGTCATGCATTGTGATTGTCGTAATGATTGAACTTAATAAACAATCGAACTGTATTTTGTCGTGCATTGTCTTGGTAAATGTCCCCATTATAGATTGTAAATAACGGACGAAATCGTGTTAAAACGATTATTGTCAAGCATTGCCGTGTCTTTATTATAGAATGTATTATACGTAATAAATGATACGAACGAAATCGCGTCGTTGTGTTATGCTCAGAGTTACTTGCCTTTGAATACGTTTACTTAGTAACCATACTGGAAATTACTTCCCTTTGAACATACACATTGAGTTATCTCCCCAACTCTTATCGAACATGCACACCGACAGAACTTTCATTGATCGAACTATGACGCAATTTCACTGCACACGTATGCATCTTCATAATCCGGATAAACAAACGATCTGTCCCGTTTTGGCCACCATCTTGCGCCTTAACGCTTTAGGTTTTTAGGTTGACTAAAATCCCTCACACATTACTACTTTTCATGCATTTCCCCATATTATTTTGATGACGACTTTTTATATTTCTTAATACATATGTATATAAAGATAATAGGCTACTTTATTTTTCTGTTGCAATTTGTTCGGGGTTTTTCGCAAATTGACTGGACTATTAGAGAATACCGAACGGGCAATCAAAAATGGACATTTCAGAGAAACTGGCATCACAGGGTACATACACTAAGCGAAGAAAGAAAACAAAAAACGCAACATAATATGTGTTGAACACCGAAATACGCAAACAAACATAATTTACCTAAACCAAACATGTGCCCTCCTACAAACAACTGGAGGTAAAGTTTGTTACTGAGATCTATATCACAAATGCTCGCGTTCACTGTTTACTTATATTTCTTTTTTATTTGTATTTTTTCCATCATTTATGGTGATTATAAAACCCAGTTTATCGCGCTTAATCTAAAATTAAAAGTTTCTTTTAGACATCTTAATAAAACTTAGAATTTTGGATTAATAATTTGTTTCTATATTTTTTAGCGTATCTCTTTGTATGTCGGGCATACTCATAACCTGTACATACTGCTGTCAGATTCAATACGATGGAAAATATGCACAAGGCTTAAAACCCATTCTCAAAGAAAATACACGCTTACGACAGTAGGTACAAGAGATCTAAGGGTATACACACTGCTAGATTTCCCCTTACTGATATGTTGCGGCGTCTCAAGCCATCAAAGGAGTAGCATCCATTGAGGCAACCTCGTTAAAAAAGGTAAAACACAAAGTAAAAAATAATGGATACACACACCTTAAGATATAACTAAATCGTAAATGTGAACTGTAAGTTCTAAGTTAGCATCTGTTGTATCGCACTGTATGCAAACCGGAATTATTTTTGGGGGTTTCGAAATGGTTTTTGCCCGGTAATTGTCATTACAACGGTAAACATTTACAAACAAAAATGTCGAAAAGATCAAAACAAGTCAAAATAACCTCTTTGTTTGATCCTGGGCTAAGTAAAAGCCCCAAACATTAAGAAAATACAAGCACTGGTCAATATCATAGATGAACAAAAATAATCATCAAAATCAACGACAAGAGATGTGATATTAATCAGATTGTACATACATGTACCTGTAACATAATAACAACAACTGAAGGTGACCCTGTATTGATGCTACAACGACATTTAAATTAAATATTTTCTTGTTTATCCTTAAGAGTAACGATCTTTATAAACTATCAGATTTTTACATTTCTACCTAGAAGTCATTTAACTCAGATCATTCGTTCACTCCGCGATTATTGTTTTTTTTTATTCATATCCTGCTATTGTTATGTCGTTGTTTACATTGAGTTTTTTTATTCCTATCATTGTAGTATTTATCTGGTATTTTGTGTTGAATTGAATTTATACCGTACGTTCAACTGTTTTGTTTGACCGCTATAAACTAGTAAATTACGAACAAAGTGTTGATATCATATTAACATTGTTTTGCCTGAACCAAGCTATATGTCATATAGACATAATAACCATTGCCACATGTTTGTGCCATATTTGTGGGCGTGTCCCAAAGACCTGGATTTTCATCTTTATATGTCTTGATCTTTTTAGTGGTCAGTGAGTTCTGTTGAAATGAGAGGTGATAGTCCGTTTTGTTGACATTGGTGAAATTGATGACCATCACTGTTACTGAAGGTCGAGACAGACATTATCGCTAGTATTCCACCGAGTCCGAGAGAACGGGGTTTGATACTTGTGATCATGTCTGTCGAAATCTTCATAACTGACGTTTTTTGTTTTCGGTCGTAGTTCAATTGGAACCTTCATTTTTAATTTAGGGTGAACAGGTAAAATAGTTTACATCTGAATTCACTGATCCATTTAATTAGAGTCAATTGACAATTATTAAACCTTTATATTCTATACTATGCAAACAACATATACTATGAATAGCCGATTGTTGTTATTTGTACGAGAACCTGGTGTTACATATAAATAGTAGATTCGTCCACGGTCATAGTTTGAAGCTCAAACAGGCCGGCCAGGTTACTTTGTAACATCATTCTTAGACATATCAGAATCGAAATAAATCATGGAAGCCAGAATGTGTTTTGAGTTTTGACATGGATTGGCGGATATTAGTAAATTTTATCCCTCGCTTCTGGCTCGAGATAAAATACTAATATCCGCCAATCCATGTTAAAATTCCCAACACATTCTGGCTTCCATGATTTATTTCTTAATTCTAACATGACGTCCTTCTGTCGCTTTATAAAGAAACGAGCGATTTATCGATTGGGTATAATCTCATTAGCACATGCGCCGGTGCATGTGACTGACTTTCCCGTCGTAAATGTACATGTTGATGAATTATCGTCTGCTCGAATTTGGCAGCATAAATTGTGTGCCACAGTGTCCGCAAACGTAAATATAAATTAACGTCTTCCAATCAAAGTATACTACCGTATTTGTACTCTTAGACATATCAGAATCGAACTAATTCATGGAAGCCAGAATGTGTTTTGAGTTTTAACATGGGTTGGCGGATATTAGTAAATTCTATCCCTCGCACACTAATATCCGCCAACCCATGTTAAAACTCAAAACATATTTTGGCTTCCATGATTTATTTCTTCATTTTATTTTTTTCCGTTTGAATACATTATTATAATGATTATAAATACATTGGAAGTAAGCATAGTTCTGTACATATAATACTATACAATTACTGTCTTTTGATGAGGTAAATGTGTGGATTTATTGACTTTTGAAAAAAATGATATTCACTGAGCCCGAAAGGGCGAAGTGAATATCATTTTT
>MJUT01031121.1:49648-71555 GCA_002080005.1 Gigantidas platifrons
AAAAAAACTGACCGTCATGAAACAAGAAGTGTACGGTTTCATTTCAACGGTAATACAAGCTATTTACCAACCTCTACACAAAATACAAGATATATTTGGACGGTGTTTATTAAATTACACGATAGCGTTACATACGGTGATAGAAAAAATCATTAAAATGCAATTTTATCTCTTTGAAGGTTTACTTTGTAAGGAATCAATCTTATCGGGAGAAATCCGCGGATCAGAGGCAATAATTAAACTGTTGAACTTTCTTGCATAAGGTTTCTTGAAAACCGAACACTTATTATATAATACGGGGCCCGGGTGGCTCAATGAGTTAGGTCGTTGGATCTAGCAACTCATACAAGCCTATCACCAATACGGCGTGGGTTCGTGCCCAGCTTTGTAAATTACAAAAAGGGTGCACTCGACTCACAGCCCCAAGTGATAAAGTTTACCAGTTGCTTGCCCATGGTCGGTGGTTCTCTCCGGGTACTCCGGCTTCTTCCACCACTAAAACTTGTCGCCAAGATATAACTGAAATATTGCTGAAAGTGGCATTAAACACCAAAAATCAAATCTTATTTTATAATACGAAGTTGCATGGACGCAGCCTAGACACATATTCATGTCATTAAGAGGACGACCTTTTTAACTTTTAGATGTTTTTTTTTGAAATTTTAAAGAAACAAAATAAATTGAGTTGAAAGATATCCGGCCCTGCAGTTCTCAAGGAGAAATTTATTATACAAATTTGAAGACAAATTACTGATTTTTTTTTATGTCAAAAAATTCAAAATCTGATGTTTGTTTTCTGTGAAAAAATCTGACTGTGGGATAAAAGATAGTTTTCTGTGTAGTGTTTTGTATAGCAACGATTGTCCTTTTTATTTTCGTCACTGTATTGCATTTGCCTGCCCTTGCGCTTCAGTGGGGATCTTCAAACATTTGATGCAAAAGCGAGTATGCAATTTTACATGGTTAGACCATATAGTGTGAAAAAAACATGTGTATAATTTTCAACCTGGTTCAATTAACTCTGAAAAACGCGTGTGCAAATTTACATTAGACCCAAATGAAGTAAAAAAAACAAACAAACAAAAAACACACGTGTGCAATTTTACATTGACATTGCCATTGGGTCCTATGATTGTTACCGGTCACTGTGAAATAAACTAGAAAAAGGGTATAGGAGATATCATGTTAAAATCTTTTATGATCACTTCCGTTCCTTCTATATGCCGTGCACACCGTCATATTACGTAACGTTTTCAGATCAAGGACACCATGTAGGTAATGCTATTGCCATTTGATTACATTGGTTACAAGCGTTTATCTGAAAACAAACGTTTTCGTAATCACCGTTGGTACAGTGACGCCACCTGATGGGAAAAGGGGTGAATGTTCTCCATTAGTTATAGTATAAATATACTGTTAGTGAGGGGTATTTGCGAAAAATATCGGTTGAGAGGAGAGGCAAATATCCCGAGCTGCTTTAGCTGACTGTAAAACAGTGGCATGCACGCAGCTTCAGAACTCAGTTCAGACCACCTCGTTCATTTGATTTCCAAGACTTTTATTAATCTAGGAAAACAGGATTTTTTTCTCAAAGAAGTGTATTTCTGGAACAAAATCGAAAATAGATTAAATCGCCGTTTTGCTACAATATATAACATGTAAAAAAAAATAATGCATATAAATTTGAAAAATGTACATTTCAATAATTTCAAACATAACGGCTGAAACTTTAGAGTTGGTTCAAAGAAGAAACCGAGGAATTCGGAATTGCATCCGTGACGTCATAAACTATTGAAAGAAGGGATTTTCTCTCGAGCGAGATATTTGCCTAGTAATGTGGTATTTGCTTAGGACGGGATTCCCAAGGACAAATACCTTGCAATTGGGAAAAATCGGAACAAACTAAGAATTGGTAAAAAAAAATACCCCTTTTATCAACCAATCAGAAGACAACATTCATATATAAGGTGGAATTATAAATAAAGCAGATGCAGACCAATCTGTATTAAGAGGTCATTATGGGACAAAGAAACGGGGGCCGTTTGATACAGGTGACCTCTTAAAAGAGGTTCAATTCATATGACATATTCCATGTCAAGACAGGAAAGAGGTAACCGCTTAATATAGGTGACTGCTTAAAGCAATAGAGGTGACAGCATGGACAGGTTTGACTATAGTTAGAACATGGTTTCCGATTAATAAATTTAATTTTTAAATTATTTCTTTGATTGAAATATTATATAAAAGAATCCCCTATCAAAAACAAAATAAAAATTCAAAAAATAAATTAATAAATGCCTAAAGCAAAATGTATGCAATTAAAAATATAATGTTAATTAAAATTACTATACCTGACTATTACATGTTAACAGTTTTCCACCGCTAGGAACAGAAAATCCAGCAATAATTTCCTGATTGTCAATTCTCCTCATCTGCAATAAATATCCTTTAAACGGTGTCGTTATTATAACGCTCCTCAAAGTAACTAAAAGTAGTATATAAAAATATTGTAAAATCTACTTAACTCAAAAGACATTTACAATTGCAAAGGGGTTATAAAACTGTTGACAAACCATACGAACAAACCAACATTTATGATATAAATACCAAAATTTGTTCATAAGAAGACATATTAGAAAATAGTTAAATATGCTTAAAATGTCCATAAAACAAGGCATGTCATGTGGCTATAATAGTGTAGCAAAGAATTGTTATTCTGGTGTGTTCGCAGACATAATCTTATTCAGCATGGTTTGATTTTCATGATTAACATTATTTTCAAGACAAGTATCGATACAACTTGATTTGGCCATTTTTATGCATGTAATGTCAATCCTCTCTTTCAGCACCGTTTTAGAATTAGAGCGACTCGAGCGATAAATCTCCAAATAAGTCAATTATACATCTAGATAATGTTACGTCATGTCCGCGTACTACGGGTAACAATGAATTCCGAAAAAAATCCAATTACATGTAAACATTTACAGTAGCTGGTCCCAATGATAATGGTTAAATCGGTGGGCGGAGCAAACATTCAGCTTTGTCATTATTTTGATCACGGTTTTCTGGAGGAGTAAAAATCAATGATACATAATTTCACAGTTACCTTTGGAGCAAAATATTTGACAAGCATGGTCACTAGTGTTCCTTCCTACAAAACCTTATCTTATCAAAAATAATATTATTCTTCAGTCTAAAAACTACAACAATCAATTCGAAAATTCAAATTTCTGAGGTATGTGAGGTATGTCACGATGGTCATGTGACATACAGTTTCATAAATATGCTTTTCATATCAACGGGGATTTTTTATGATAAGCTCCGACCACAAATTTTGTCTGTAGGCACTACCGCAAATGCCCCTTTAACAAAATACATAACCACCTACTTTCCTGGCTTGGTACACGCACTTGAATAAAATTAGTCGGGGTTAAACTAATTTTAACTGAAACAAACATTACAGAATGTCTATTTGTATTATACTTGTACCTGTGACAGTAGTACCACTAGAATAAGACATTGGTTGAACTGAAATTGTATATGGCCGAGCACTTGTTTGAGGTGCAGCTCCATGATTTGGCAACATGCTTTGGCAGACTTGTGGTGGGGCTCCATTATGATAAGCATTGATGATACTCAGTAAACACAAAAAGGCAGTAACCAGCATGTTAAATATCATGAAGACCCTGTAATCTGCAAAATGACAATAAAGAACGAAGAAAGTTTTGAGAGGTAATCAGAAACCATCAATCGAAGATGGACAAACAACACAATGACCAAAAGTACATAAAGCATACAATAATCTAAAAAAAACCATTACACAGAAAACAAACAATCAAGCAACACGCACTCCACTTAACATCGGTAGTTATCTCAAACACATTTAGTTGGGTTCTTGCTGATAGATCTTTAGTTTTCCGTGTAATGTTTTGTAGATCGTTGCTTGTCCTTTTGTCCTTTTTCTTTTGACAATTGTGTTGTCTGTCCCTTTTAGATTTACGGCTTCTGATTACCACTGCCATATCTTCAAAACTTTCTTGTGAATAAACTGGATATATATTATATTGACATATATGTTTAATTATTTGAATATGCCAATTCAGCAGATCGCAGAACATCAAAGGAACCGCATTATCTAGGAACCGTTTCATAGTTTCTCCACCCATGATTACAAACTATCCGAAAATAATATGCTTTGCTTGTGCGAGTGCATCGAATACACGAACCCGACCTTAGTACAGATCGCACAAGAGAGGCTCTTGTTTGTGACTGTCACGCATTTTACAGGTGTAAGACAATTTGCAGCAAATCTTAATAGACAATTGAAGTAAGGTTAGGTCTATGGTGTTCAACGTAACATTCCAGAATAGTTCAGTTATATCATGGTGGATGTACCCGGAGTAAACCACCGACATGCCGTAAGTTATTGACGAACCTGTGGTATCGAGTGCATATCGCCCGAGCTGGATTTGAACTTACAACGTTAGTAGTAATATGCACTGATTACATAGATAGTTATAAATCTAACTACCATACGATCACGACCACGACGGCCCTTTTTATGAGTGCTCGTTAGTGACTAGTTGCACGGCATATAAAGCAGACCCTTTTCCTCGTCTCCTCTCTTCCTAGTAATGTATGAGCCTAGAACAATGCACATAATTCAATCAATTGTTTTTCTAGTATCTCTATTTAAGAATGATTTTGTTTCGAAATGAATCACATTATTTACAGGAAGAACATAACATACATCCAGGAACAAACAATTGAGTACATATATAATCAATTTATCCTTATGTATCCGTTTACTTGACTTGATATCCCGTGTGTCGGTATGACGCCATATTGTTTATTTGTAAACTTAGCATGAATTAATTGTTCTGTATTAGTGGTCACTAGTATTTCACAAAATATGGGTCTGATCAGAGAATATCTTGGTTTTATGTCCATATTTTCTGGAACTATCGTCTTATTACATTATGACTCTAAAGTTCGTCTTTACCTCCGGTTGTTTGTAGGAGTGCGCATGTCTATTTTGTGTTATTTGTGCATAGTGGTGTCCAACAAATATTGTGTTGTGTCTTCGTCTTGTGTACCCAATGTTTCCAGTTTTTCTGGATTGTCTATTTTTTATTGACCCTTAGGTATTCTCTAACGTTTATTTGACAGTTTCTCTGGATTGTCTTTTTGATTGCCCCTTAGGTATTCTCTAACGTTTATTTGCCAGTTTCTCTGGATTGTCCATTTTTGATTGCCCCTTAGGTATTCTCTAACGTTTATTTGACAGTTTCTCTGGATTGTCTATTTTTGATTGCCCCTTAGGTATTCTCTAATGTTTATTTGCCAGTTTCTCTGGATTGTCTATTTTTGATTGCCCCTTAGGTATTCTCTAACGTTTATTTGACAGTTTCTCTGGATTGTCTATTTTTTATTGCCCCTTAGGTATTCTCTAATGTTTATTTGACACTTTCTCTGGATTGTCCATTTTTGATTGCCCCTTAGGTATTCTCTAACGTTTATTTGACAGTTTCTCTGGATTGTCTATTTTTGATTGCCCCTTAGGTATTCTCTAACGTTTATTTGACAGTTTCTCTGGATTGTCTATTTTTGATTGGCCCTTAGGTATTCTCTAACGTTTATTTGCCAGTTTCTCTGGATTGTCCATTTTTGATTGCCCCTTAGGTATTCTCTAACGTTTATTTGCCAGTTTCTCTGGATTGTCTATTTTTGATTGCCCCTTAGGTATTCTCTAACTTTTATTTGACAGTTTCTCTGGATTGTCTATTTTTGATTGGCCCTTAGGTATTCTCTAACGTTTATTTACAATGGTATTTAGTCATTATGACTCTAAATTTATAATGGTATTACAAGAAGCACTTTCAATATTGCACCGATATGCAATTCTGATGACGTCAATGTTTAAAATAATTTGGAGCCATGCGCTTGCTAATTTCTGTCTGGAAGTGAAATATTTACATTTGCAAATAAAGGAAGGACATTTTTATAAAACAAATTGATTAATTTATCCTTGCACAATAATCTCTCTGACTTTAATCTGTATAATTTGTTTCATTGGTAACAATGAGCACAGGAGATATCAACATCTTTCTTTGTATAAAGGCAAGTCTTTCTTCGTGAAGAAACGGATGTTATTCTTCAACTCGCTTTCTATATGGAAATAACGAAATAAATTTGCGTTCTTTATTATTTACCATCGCATTTTCGGCAGTGACATTGTTTATTAGATTTGTGATTCATAAATAATATACAGGTGAATCTCGTTATGTCAAACTCGGTTATCTCGAAATTTCGGCTTTCTCGAATTTTTTTTCAAGTCCCGAACAAAACCTAGTGCTTTTCAACTGATTTTACTCCTTTTATCTCGAACTTCGATATGTCGAAATTTCGGTTGTCTCGAAGTAACTTTTCTGTCCCAAAGGTGAAAATCAATGCAAAACATGTTCGTTATGTCGAACTAATAATTAAAATAAATGCAAACAATGTTCGTTATGTCAAACTGATAATTAAATTAAATTTCATTAAATATTTCGTATTCTTCAAATAAAAACATGTGTGTATTGCCTGCCATGATGTTTCCTTTGTATGAATAAACGTGAGTTTATCTTGTTAATAAAGTTATTCATTTATGTACAGTTCGTTGTTAGTTGATTAATTATTTTATCATTGTAAATGAACGAGAAAAACATTACTGATTTTCAATACACAAGAAAATAACATATAAATTACACAAAACAAAACATGGAAGTATGCGACGATAGTGTCAACGGAAATAGTCAACGGAATCAAAATTAAAAAAGAAACATGCACATACCAAATTAAAAACAACTGATATGGATATCAAAAACTAAAAAAAAAAAACATCATGAGGTCGGAAAATTGATATAACATTCCAAATGGAGTTACTTCCCCTTTCATGGACATCGAATTCTTGCACTCCTCTTTAGTCGAACTACTGATAACTCGAATTTTTTTCTCGGTCCGCTGTGGTTCGAGATAACGAGATTCAACTGTAGTTATTATTAAAACTAAGGTTCTCCTCCCTTAGGTGACCGTAGCATATTTTGGTTATCCTGTTTAGGCCCTTTGGTTTACTTGCTCCCAAAATGTATTAAACTGTTTGGCTTTCCAACCTTTCGACTTTGGGGTTATTACAGAAACGCGCCGAGCGCATTAAATTTGATACCTACGTGTTGATTATAGAGAAATGCAGCACCAAAAGTTCAATCCTGATTATAGATTTAACAGTTTGATATAAGAAATAAATGGTCAATAAAAATATTGCTTTTACTGCAAAATAAAGTCGTTTATATATCCTTTCGTAAGACGTCATGGTGGGATTAGACAAGTCACAATTAGCACTTAGATCGAGGAATTTACTCAAATACAGACTAATATGTTCCTTGAATTAAGTTATTTTACTATTGCAAGATCTGCGTAGTTTGCCAGAAGAAAACTATAAAAAAAAAGCTATTGACATGTCATCTTCGCTGGCTAAAATCCGCCTGCTCTTCACCCTTGGTCGCATTAGTAGTAATTTTGTGATTTCCTTGAACTGCCACCTGCTGGAATTAAGTCAGTTACGTATCTGATATTGATATCTTTTTCAGTCAACAAGCACAAGGCATTTATTTCACAAAATGTTGAAATATATACGAAGTTAAATGTTTCCCTAAAAACTATTATGTGCTTACTGACATTCTCTCAAATGAAGTAACATTTTATGTGCAAATATATATATTTATCAGCAGTTAGAACAGGTAGTAATAATCCACAAAAAAGACAGACAAAGTCAGACATCTTTTGTCACACGAAACAAAAATCAGATTATTTTGTTTTACAAATATTTCTTAAATTATACAACAATTCTAGATGAAAATTGCCGGAGTCAGATTAAATATTATTTGGATCTTTTATGTCAATATATTTTTTCGATAAACGTAACTTTGGCTACCGCATTTTATTTTTCAAAAACGAAAACATAGCTCCCACCCAACACTTAAGCGGCCGTTCCGTATACGCTGTAGCATCAAAACGTTTGTTTTGTACACTACTATCCCATATTAACAACAACAGCTACACCTTTATCCACGTGCGTCTATCTATTTTATGGAGGAAACAGTGAGTATCTAGAACACACAGCTGACCTTCCGTTAATCATTGATAAACTTAGTTACATTAATTTGTATTTAATCACCACCACCAGAGCCGAAGTCGACTACACAACACATTTGTTAGTGTCATACTATATATTTACAAATCAAAAATTAGATGCATTGTTTTGTAGTTTATTGTATTATTATTTTTTTTTGTTATTCCCCTACTGATGTATTTATATTTATGGTTATTCTTCATGTGTTCCATCAGCGATTCAACAATCCATTCATTATGACAAAGTACTTCTCCATACATATACTGAGCTGTTTTTAAAACGGTATACCATTTAACACCCAGGTACTATTTTCCAACTGTGTACTACGATAGAACCATATAATATTATGCTTTCGTTTTCTACGAATACTGAGCCGGTTTCATCAAATAGCATAACTGACTACCACAACATGATATAGCAATGATAATGAGTGGCGTTAACATCCATAGTTCACTCCGTCAGTTGTATCAAAAACACTTAAATAAAATATCGGCGGATCGAGAAATTTTAATATTTATTATTTAAAGAGATTGAAACGTTTTCAAGATTTGATAAAACATTTTTCTACTGAGAGGAGCCACCCGTGGAGCAGGAAATGCGTACCGTTCTGTATCACCTAAGTTCATCGCCGATTTTAGTAGGATTCGTGTTGTGAAATCTTTAATTTTCTCTATTGTCTGTCTGTTTTCGTTTGGTCATTGTAATGTCTTCTTTGCATTACGTCCTATGATAACACATTTCGTAACTTCAAACTAGTCTTTATACAATATAGATGTCTAACCTAGTATGCATGGCGAGTTTCTGTATCAGGTACGATCAGTTAAACAAATATTTAAAACTGAAACATTTTCTGTCTTGGGGAGCAAGAAAACCATATAGCTTTAAACAGGTGACATGAAGGAGACTAACCATAGTTATTAATAATAATCTCATTAACCATGAATATTTATGTAGAAATTTATTATCTTTTTGTGCACTATTTTTGTGTAGTTTTGAGATCACATATTCCTAAATATGCATCAATATTAAACCCACGGATGTTATAAATATTTATTTGCATTTAAATATTCAACAATATTAATAAAGAAATATACTTACATAGGTTCGAGTGTTCGTTCAGAGACAATATGTGTTTGTTTGTAATAACAAGATGACACATCTCCGTTTGTCGAGGGTATTGCATCCTGATTCAAAAGGTTCTGTATACACACACTAATATCAGTTCAAAATTAACTTAACGTATAAACAGCAATTAATGATATTTAACACTCACAAAAAATATAATTACTTAAAATAAAGGTAGACATGTTTATGTTATATACAATGTAAGAGCTATATTTTGTGTAAGACAGAACAGAACAAGTAAATATCGTGGTTAAATAGTCATCCATTATAGATTATCCCGGAATGGTTTAAATTGTTATTGAGGAGAAATTTATTTTCGTGTTGAAAACATTAAAATGGGACCCGTTCATACGTAGATAATTCCATGTAATGCAAATAAATTGTTTTCAAGTTATCTGATTATTTAAAAAAAAAAAAGAATTGTAAAAAAAAAACGAATATAAAATTGTTAGCACTAATAGACAGAGGGTTGATGATCCTGCTCCAATAGTGACACCCGTCATGTTGCTCATGTTAAATATCGGATGGTTAGTCATATTCGTTGAGAAGTCATAAACAAGGAAATGATGGCAGAATTGTGCCTACGACAAATGGATTATATCTGTGGTCATCTGTGATACAGATACTCTGTGGTCATCTGTGATACAGATACTCTGTGGTCATCTGTGATACAGATACTCTGTGGTCATCTGTGATACAGATACTCTGTGGTCATCTGTGATACAGATACTCTGTGGTCATCTGTGATACAGATACTCTGTGGTCATCTGTGATACAGATACTCTGTGGCGGTTAGGGATATGTTGTTTAACGCCACTTTCAACAACATTTCAGTCATATCGTGGCGGTCAGTTTTATTGGTGGAGGAAACCGCAGTACCCACATAAAACCACCAACTCGCCGCAAGTCACTGACATACTTTATCACATAATGTTGTATCGTGTATACCACGTTTGAATGGGATTCGAACTCATAACGTTTAGGGGTGATAGACACTGATTGCATAGGTAGCTGTAAATCAAACTACCAATCGATCACGACCAAGACGTCTCCTTAAACAAGCCATAATTGAAAACTTAAAATTTTTGAAATGAAAAGCTTTATCACTATCAGTTCATTAAATCAGCAGCTATCATCTATCAAGGCAAGCATAATAGACGAGCTCTGCAATATCGCACCCAACGAGGGAAGTGTACTCCATGTGCAGGTGCTGCTGGAATGTTGCTACATATAAAATGAAAATTCACAATGGGGAAATTGAAATAATATATTTTGTCGTAAAGTGTCGTTTTCAACCAGCACTCGTTTTTAATTCCGATCATCTTAGATCACATGATAAATAGTAACTCTTGACTATAGTTGTGTAGTACAATTAAATCGAGGTCGAGTCTGACCGTGGGGTTTTATGGGAGATGTTGATGAAGATAACCGGAAGTATAGTTGGATAGTGAAGTCGCAACGTATTTTATAAATTGATAACTATTCAGGAACATTGTACATATTGTTATATTTAGTTTATCGTCAGGAAAGTATCCATAATAAATTATATAAATTAGTAGTGTCACAGTAGTTACTTGGTTACAACCGGGTAGTAATAGGTATCATATGATAGCATACACTTATTGACTGGGTATGAGGATAATAGCACTTGTATTGTTCCCAAGGTACCAGCTATTTTCCGAGACAACGCCGAGAGTTGGTACAGAGGGGATAATAAAAGTGATATTACCCGCATATCAAGTCTATAAGTGTTTTATCATACTGAACAACTGTGCAATTCTAAATTGTAGGCTCTTTTCTGATGGATTTCTAGTCTACTTTATTAGTGGTTTTTTTTCAAACTAATACATTTTCATGTGTGTGTATTTGAAGAAGAAATTAATTTTTGTGTGGATATTGATATTTGTTCTCTATCAGAGGGCGATAGGATCATTCCATTATTTACGTCATTTAAATTAAATCAATGAGATGAATGATTTACACAAGTCCGGGAAATATTATTGTTGATATTACAACAAATGTACAAAAGGGGGGGGGAGTAGTCATTGTTTACTTGTCGTTTTCCGTCTCGGTAGTTTAGATCGCGCAATGGAAAAGTCAGAGGACTTGCATGAAGTCATTTAATTCAAACCAATGAGATGAATGATTTAGAAAAGTCCGGGAAATATGATTGCTGAAATGACCACAGAGTGGAATAGTCCTACAAGTTTTGACCGGCACCACAGAGGGATTAGTCATGCAGTTGATTTTAAGATGCAATAGCAAAACTACTGTCTTGTTTTTACAAAGTAAAATAGATACTGAAGTATAATAATGATGACTATTGACTACACTTAGTTACTTGGTTACAGCCGTTAGTAACAGTGATGACTATTGATTATAGTAGTTACTTGGTTACAACCGGAGATAATAGGCGTCGGTCGCGTAGAGGATGGTGGAATTGTCGACCATTTCCACTGAATGTTTCATCTTTTAAAAACAATTTAAAAATTGGCGCTTTAAATTAATTGTATTTATTGATATAAAAAAACTGAAATAGCATTACATACTTCATGCTAAAATATGTATACGATATCAAGGCACATGCTAATGATATTTAAGAAAAGAATGTATTCAATTCTTATAATTATATTTAAATCACACCAACATTTAATATAGATGAATTTTTCGTTGTGAATTTTATTTGTGTTAGATTATATGCTGTTGGAAATTACTACACCATTGATTGTTTACATCTGACGTCATCATGGAGGCACGTGCAAGTTCGGGTTTGGGATGCGAAACATCTCTTTTATAATCACGTAACCACTTCATAACCAATCATATTGTAACATTTCAATGAAAAGCAGAAGTAATGTAATTATTGCATTATGATAGTCTTGTGAAAATATGGACATCTTCCTGACGGAGCCACGGGGGAATAAATAAATTTCACATCCGAAAGGGTATTGTACCGGATATGCGGTAAGAATAAATAATAAAAATACAAAAAATATCACAATATCGGAATAGTTCCATAATCTAATCGTTAAAACGTAGAAAAAGGGACAAACTCAGATACACCTAGCACACATATACACGACTGTTCACTTCCCTGACATCGGAGTAAATGTCTAGCTGCACACAAAACCGGGCGACCAGCGTTATTATAAAAAAAAACACTTATCTTGAAAATAATACATTTAATTTTCTTGACACAGAAGTTGTCATATGTATGATATTAGTTCTATTAAAGAGAAGTAATAATAGCATCAGTCATCATCTAAATATTAGATAGTATATATATCGTAAAACATAATAAACTACATTTATAGTTCTATAATTGCATTTTTGGCACGAGCTACCCTCTTTGTAATATCAGATTTTACTTGAACAAGGAAAGAGTTATCTCTCTTTGTATCTGTCACTACAGTCCGATAGGACGTAGTGTTAATCATTAATATTCATGAGATAAATAGACAAATTATGTAAACACGCAGTTAATCTAAGAATAGACAAAATCTGACACATAGGAACTTCAATCCCTTATTCGAACATTTCTTCGGCGCCTTATTGATTTAACAAAAGGCCTAAAGAAACCCCACGTCGGCTAAACAAAGAAGCTAGGGTTGATCTTGCAGCTTGGTCTTTGTTTCATGAGCATTTCAACGGTACATCCTTGTTTTTGGATGATATTTGGCAAACATCAGCCACATTACAACTATACACTGATGCCAGTGGTCTAGGTTTTGGGGGAACTTTTGGTACTAAGTGGTTTTCAGAAAAATGGACAAATGAATGGATAGACTACCATATATATGTGAACGAGTTATTTCCCATTGTTATTGCGGTAGAGATATGGGGACAAGTTATGGCACATAAGAAAGTTTGTTTCTTATCGGACAATATGGCAGTCGTACAAGTCATTAATAAACATACTGCAAAAGACCGTAACCTTATGAAATTATTACGTCGCTTTATTGTCCATTGTTTAATATTTAACATTTTGTTTCGGCCTAAATATGTTCCTGGTATAGATAACGTTCCAAGTGATAAATTGTCTCGTTTGCAGATATCCGACTTCCATCGGTTAACACCACAGATGGATCAATCCCCAGTCGAAGTTCCACCAGCAATGTTCAACATCTGAAGTCAGTATCAAATTTTCTGCTTTGACAGTAAACACACACTCTTCTTACAATAGGACCAAAGTAGTCTATGAGGAATTTTTACAGACATACTTTCCAGGATCATGTCCATTCCCATTAGAGGTGGAACATTTGGTTCTATTTATTTCATATTGTTGCACCAAACTCTTAGCACCCCAAACTGTCACAACATACATTTCCGCTCTGGGTCACTTCAATAAGTTGGAAGGTTACGAGGACACAACTCAGGTATTTGTTGTTCGACGGGCCCTACAAGGTTTTAAAAAATTAAAAGGCACTCCAGATATCAGATTACCGATAACGCCATCAATTCTGCGTAAACTTGTTGAGTGCCTCCCAATTTGTACCTCCTCGTTTTATCAAAGCTCTTTATTTAAGGCTATGTTTCTACTTGCTTTCCATGCATTTTTGAGAGTAGATGAAATTACAAGCACTGAGAACTCAACATCTGTATTGCAGTTTGCATCAATTCAATTTGGACAGATATCAGAAAATAAACCACAAGATCTTACTCTGACATTGTCTAATTTCAAACACCATCAAGGAAAACCACCTGTTAATCTGCATTTAGCTGCCACTTAGGACAATAAAGACATGTGTCCTATTTCAGCTATGTGGGAATATTGTAAAATGAGGGGCAAAGCAAATGATCCCCTGTTCATGTTTCAAGACAACACCCCAATTTCTCGTCACATGTTTAGCAATCAGTTGCAAATTTCATTAACATTCTTAGGATATGATGCTAAATTTTACAAGAGCCACTCATTTCGCATTGGCGCAGCCACTTGGGCAAAATCTCGGGGTGTTTCTGATGATCAAATAGAATTATGTGGTAGATGGAAATCTGATGCATACAAGAAATATATTCGTATCCCCCTTTTGAATATTTGAGGGTATCATTACAATGTGTATAAGCTTGTAATCCATTAAACATTGGAATTTTTATGTACGGATACATTGTGTAGATACATGTATTAAACCAATTTTTGAACAAAGGGAGATTGGTTTCACAGGAAATTTGGTATAACTATCAGGACATACTTTTACTAGGATTTTTCCCATGTAAAATTCTTGTGTCAAATTTACAACAAATATTCAAACTTGGTTTGGTGTTATTAAATGCAAGGTATAATAGCTATGAGACATGGGGATATGGACCTCTGTCTCATAATGAATATATACTCATTACAGTTTATTGTGTATTAGTTACAAATGTACATGTACATGTAGATTGAACTTAATTATTGGTTTTCTTATGACATGGCTGATAGGAATATCTGTCCCCTGTTGATTTTATAGGATGCTTAATTTTACCAGCATATGAAATAATTAATAAGTAATTTCCTTTTGTGAGACATGGGAATATGGACTTCTGCCTCGTGACAAATTGCTAGGTATATTGAGTATTAATCTTGTTAAATGTAGATACATACATGTACATATACAAGTACACATGCATTATAATGTGGGAGACATAGTGGGTATGGACCTCTGTCTCAAACATTTAATTGTGCTTCGGAAGGTTGTACTACATTTATTTTGGGTATATAACCATTGCACAGTTTGAGACATGGGGATATGGACCTATGTCTTCATTGTACCAAATACATGCATACATCATGCATCTGATTGTTTAATCATGTTAAAGGTTTATTACTTCATAGTTAGTTTTTTAGCATGTTGATTGCAAAGTGTTCCTTTGCGCCAATTATAAAATGTTAGATATGTATGCACAGCTGGTTTAGAAAGGATGGTTATACGTTTGATTGTGCTTGCAATAATATATTATACGTTTGATTGCCTTTGCAATAATATGTTATACGTTTGATAGTGCTTGCAATAATATGTTATACGTTTGATTGCCTTTGCAATAATATGTACCTGTAGATATACATCCACATTTTATTAATGTTTCTTGTTTTTTGTTTTTTCATGGCATTCAAGTCATGTGTTTTAGATTTTGGTGATACAAGTTCACCTGGCATTTATAAAATGTATATTTTGTACTACATGTTCATGTAGATGGACCTTTGGGAGGACAGATAATAAATTGTCCCTTAACTTGCTTCCAATTCAGTGGACTATTTGTACCCAAATTAAAGCATGAATGACATTCAAGGTTGCAAGCATTTTTAGTGTTACTCAGGTCCTTTTTACAAATGTGCACTGTTAATTGGTATCAACTAATTGGTGCTGATAATTGAGATCCTATATAGCTAGTGTTCATGCCTCAAGTCTAGACTGTTGGTGCTTGTTTTTTGTTGTCCTTCTCTCCCTCAAGACTTCTGGGTGGGGGTATTTCTAATTATGTGTTAATTAGCAATACCTTGGCAAATTTTTGGCCCCTCACCTTTGATTTTCTGGGGCATGGAAAACACATAACTTTTTATCGCAATGTACTGATAATGTTTTGTGTATCATCTTGTACATATGTTTTTGTATTGCTTGTTTGTTTCGTCATCTTTAATGTTTTGTATATCATCTTGTACATTTTTTGTACATATATGTTTTTGTATTGCTACTTTTGTTTCGTCATTTGATTAATAAATGTCATTTTTCAATTCAAGTATGTATTTTAGTTTTTAATTGAAAATCAAACCGATGAGAAGTCTCTCAGGAGGAGGTGACAAACATTTATTTAGTGAAACAATAATAAACTTTAAACCAAAAATCAATTTCCGTCATCTCTACCGAAGTGACTGAATACTTTTCAACAAGGTGTTGATATCTTTCTAAAAATAGTGACTTAATAGTTTAGCACTAAGAAGACGGCGGCGTTGTAAAATGTCTGAATACAAGGTCGAACGAAGGAAAAGTGTAAATATCCATTTGTACCAAAGGGGTAATTAAGATCCGTAAGTCAAAGAAAGACAGACAACACAGTGGTCAAACGAAAAGAACGAACAACACAGTGGTCAAAAGAAAAGGACGAACAACACAGTGGTCAAAAGAAGGGACAGACAACACAGTGGTCAAAAGAAAAAAAGGTCAGACAACGCAGTGGTCAAAAGAAAAGGACAGACAACACAGTGGTCAACAGAAAGGACAGACAACACAGTGGTCAAAAGAAAAAAGGTGAGACAACACAGTGGTCAAAAGAAAAGGACAGACAACACAGTGGTTAACAGAAAGGACAGACAACACAGTGGTCAAAAGAAAGGACAGACAACACAATGGTCAAAATAAAAGGACAGACAACACATTGGTTAACAGAAAAGGACAGACAACACAGTGGTCAAAAGAAGGGGCAGACAACACAGTGGTCAAAAGAAGGGACAGAAAACACAGTGGTCAAAAGAAAAAAGGTGAGACAACACAGTGGTCAAATGAAAAGGACAGACAACACAGTGGTTAACAGAAAAGGACAGACAACACAGTGGTCAAAAGAAGGGACAGACAACACAGTGGTCAAAAGAAAAAAGGTGAGACAACACAGTGGTCAAAAGAAAAGGACAGACAACACAGTGGTAAAAAAAAAGGACAGACAACACAGTGGTCAAAATAAAAGGACAGACAACACAGTGGTCAAAAGAAAAGGACGAACAACACAGTGGCCAACAGAAAAGAACAGACAAAACAGTGGTCAAAAGAAAGGACAGACAACACAGTGGTCAAAAGAAAAAAGGTCAGACAACACAGTGGTCAAAAGAAAAGGACAGACAACACAGTGGTCAAAAGAAAAGAACGAACAACACAGTGGTCAGAAGAAGGGACAGACAACACAGTGGTCAAAAGAAAAGGACAGACAACACAGCGGTTAAAAGAAAAGGACAGACAACACAATGGTCAAAAGAATGGACAGACAACACAGTGGTCAAAAGAAAAAAGGTCAGACAACACAGTGGTCAAAAGAAAAGGACAGACAACACAGTGGCCAAAAGAAAAGGACAGACAACACAGTGGTCGAAAGAAAAAAGAACAAACTATGACCTACAAAACATTGCACAGAAAAGTAAAGATCGATCAACACGAACCTCACTAAAATGCGGGGATGAACTCAGGTGCTCCGGAAGGGTAAACGGTTAGTACTCAATATGGGGCACCCGGGTAAGTGGTGTCTACTCTATATGTACCACCCTTCGAGTTACGCTTGTTACACAGCCGGTTATAAGTCATGAATGGGGAAATAACTGTCGTGTGCTTACTACTAACGGAACATATCCGTGGTTATTAGTGACACAGATACTCCGTAGCGGTTAATGAAGTCTTGGTGGCGACCGTAAAACTGTCGAAGTGATGACTTCAACTTAGCCACTAGGAACCATGGGTTCAGTAGCTGCCTTGCAAGCAGCAATCATATATTAAAAAAATCATGATAGGAATCACATTCTCTGGAATATCGGATCAACTGAGAGATATATACTCCATATACAGGTGCTGCTGGAATGTATGTGTTGTAAAATATGAACCCCATAAACGGCAGCTCTTGGAATACCGTATGACTCTCAAGGGGTGGACAATTTATTGTAATGGTAAAATTGTCGTGACTACAACGATAACAACTATTTACTTATGGTCATGTAGACCCAAATTTGATTGACACTTGTATGCCAGTTTAATGTTTTTTGATGTAGTGAAGAAAAATATATTTCGAAATATTGATATTTATATTCATTACTAATAAATGATAGCTATCGAATGAAGTGCGGACGATGCGTGTATCGAGAAACCTCACAGGGTACGTCCATGCTTAAAAGATTGGAAAACCAAATAATTTAAGCGTCTAATGTTGATTTAAGAGACACGACCACACGTCCGACCATTACGAAATGATACTACCTTGTGAAAGTGGTCGTATTTATTTCAAAATGTTTAATCAATAATGAATTCTGACGAAGTTAACACATTAGTCAGCTGTGATATGATGTGGGATGTTTGTAGTCAAAGTAAATAAATATACAACGTTATCTAATAAAACATATACGAGGTGTTGATACGACCACATACCGAATGGTAAATGACTACTACACCCGATTGCTTAAATATAGCAAGTAGTTTGATATTAATTCATTTATACATTTGATCAAGATGGGGTTGATGTCAAAGCGATTCATCTTTATAGCAGGTAGATGCACAAAATATATATCACATTGTCAGAATGAAGATTTCCAAGATTCGAGAACACCGAACTGTTACTGCTTAAGTTTAGTAATGCACATTATATTGATCAACTATTATTATTTAAAGGTTGAGTATATAAATGTTGTGTTATTAAGCACTATATGAGGAATAAGTGAGTGAGTGATTGATTGTTGTCTGACGCCAATTCTGCATTTTTTCATCTATATCCTGGCGAGAACAAGTTACTTTTCAATGAGATGATGATGAGGTCCACGGAAACATCAGTCCACAGATAAACATGTCGCTCCACTCGGACACATTATTCTGATTCCGAGCCAACCTGTGTTTGCTCTATCTCCTTAATGCTGCTTGCTTAGCGGAGAAGCAACAAATACCAAATTTCATAGTCTACCGCATTCGAGACGAGCACGCTAACATTTACGCCACCGATGCGGTCATATGAGAAGTAGTCCACGGCACTGACATGGCTCATTAGATATAATTTTGTTTGAAAATTACAGATCCCAAATTATACAATTTATAAAAACTAAGGCCAATCCCCTTCATACATAAATAACTTTAGTAGATGTATTGCCATATACTGTTTACTACCGTTGTTTTACTTCCTCCCAAAGATTTTTAAATTATTTGACTTTCCAATCATTTGACTATCAGCGTACCTGATTAAGCGTTGTGCGCACTAAATTAGATACCTACATTTTTATTCAGATACATGCCGACCGCCATTTCCTGCACCCAAAGATTTGTTTCATATTATTTAGCTTTCCAATCTTTTGACTAGGAGCGGATCTGATGAAGGTTTTATTCCAGAAACATGTCGTGGGCACTAAATTCGATATTTACGTTTTTATTTCTATTCTTCTTAGTGGATACACTAGGTCCTATTTCTACATATTGCCCCCGTCCCCCTCTCTCACCCCACAGACCCGTCATCTTACAGAAACCTGTTTTACATGCAGGATAGTATATAGTAATGTGAGGAATCTCACAGTTCGCTGACATATTTGACAGACTTAGATTAATTATTTCAGTTGTCAACAGGGCATATCTCTATCACCAGGCTATTTATAATATTTGAATTATAGATAACAATATATATAGATATATAAAGTGCGAATGTACTGGTGTTGTCATTTGTTTATTAATTGCATACATTTTAAATTCAATATTTTTATTTTGCTATGTGATTTTAAGCTGCTAACTAATTAAGTAGAGGAAAGTAAAGTAAAGTAATTTTTATTTAAAGTTGGAAGCATCTGAAAATTAAACCAAACAGTGTTAGAATTAGATTTTGAAGCTGTCAAATTTTTGTTCTTCCCTCGACGGGATTTGAACTCACACCATTGATACACTGCCTTACGTCCAGCGCCCTAGACCACTCGACTACATCCACTCCTTAATATATATATATAGCCATGCGATTGATGAATATAATAAAAATTAGAATTAAAACAGAATTCTGGAACTTCAATCACATTTTATATAGCACAAGCGCTTTCACTGTTTACACAGATCATCAGGTATATTTTATATACAAATACAACATATATTAACATGAGCCTTTTTTCAGAGCTCTTTATTCGACTTGATAATATAAAAACAGAACAATGGACAAACATAGCAAAGCAGCATATATAATAATTAACAATACTGATTCAAATGTCCCGCTTATTATATTACGGAAAAAATATGAACATTTGTTGAATTACTTAATCTTAGAACAATACTAAATTCTAATTCAGTTTCGCATTACATTATTTCATATTAATTACTGGTCAATATATGAAACATGTAGTCCCATTTGTTTGTACAAATCCTTAATGGAAAACAAATTACCCCCCTCCCCCACAATATTGATGATAAATCAATGATCACATCGCCATGAGATGGCAGAAAAGACATACAGTACAAACGTGTGTTATGGTAAAATATTCATGTTTCAGGCTGTGACCTCTCGTTTTGGTAGATCACTCAGTAATTTTTATTTTGCTTTTCATT
Source organism: Gigantidas platifrons (assembly GCA_002080005.1). Lineage (NCBI taxonomy): Eukaryota > Metazoa > Mollusca > Bivalvia > Mytilida > Modiolidae > Gigantidas > Gigantidas platifrons. The sequence continues at coordinate 70,172 of MJUT01031121.1, forward strand.
TGACTTTAAGCAATCGATCAAGAAACACAAAAGTGGTTCACATTGGAGAACCACCGACCATGGGCAAGCAACTGGTAAACTTTATCACGCGGTTGCGAGTCGAGTGCACCCTTTCATGCCAAGAAATCCCAGCCAAAAATTCCGGTCGACCCCCTATGGCACTCATTAGTAGTTAAATCATTGAAACAGATTAGTTAATGACCTGTATCGCAACAGCAGGCGAAGTTTCCATAGCAACTTCCCTTCTTCTCATTAAGTTTTATGATAACAAGATTGACCAGTACTCTGAAGTGGTATTGTTATTGTTTATCAGTGTTGTAAAGTGTCGTATAAATTTAAGATATATAATTTCAAAGATGGCAAGAAATAGAAATACTCCGCCACTGTTTTATATCAACTAAAATGATAATTTATAAGAATAAACTTAAAAGAAAAATATTAATCAATAATGCTATACACATGCTTAATGAATTCGAAGAAATTCCGTCTTGGTTAATAATTTGTGTTAATGAATATATGATTAAAACGGTAATTATGCGATTTAATTCAATAAATAAATACACTCAGTGAGGGAAACATTCAACTTATGTTCACTTATATCGCATGGATAAGAGTGAAAACAAATAAGGTAAGTGAAAATAAGTTGAAATGTTGAAATGTCAAATCAATATTTAAAAATAAAAATTAAGTTAACACATTAAAAAAAGTGGGTGGGTGGGGGAGGGGGGCTCAAAAGGTGCCTGTTGTCTGGTAGTAAAAATGGTACCAAAAAATCAGTCTAACAATGATGCATAATTCACTTTAACCCCGTCTTTGTTTTTGACAAGTAAATAAAAATAAATCTTTTCTGGATATCGGGTATACCTCTTATTCCGGTATTCGAAATTATTAATCAATTGTAGTGTTTGAATCTATACTATATTGGGCACAATCTGATGGAATAGTGAATGTTAAACGGACTCACAAGGCAAAGGCGCTTCGGGGATTGACCCCCCTTTTCTCCGGTGTTTTATTTTTAGCAAATTCAACTTCTTTACGTGTCCGTGTTCTTATCAATCCGATCTTACAATAACAGTAGTTTATGGGTACCAGCGGCCCTAAATGAAAAACAAGAGAAAGAATACATTGAGAAAGTGAAAGCCTAAAAGCGTTGTTGATAGTGCTGGTATAAAGTTTTGACATTTACATTGGAAATAATTTGTTTTCCCTCTATTGACTTGTAAGACTGGTTTCTTAATCTGTATGCACTTGTTGTATATGTTATATAAATATAATGGTACCAGTAGAAAAGAGGCTTACTAAGGTGACCAATATTATGAATTTTATTATGATTTTCTTTAATAGAATCTAAAAACGAAATTAGTAATAAAATAACATTTAAAAC
>MJUT01031121.1:96028-124077 GCA_002080005.1 Gigantidas platifrons
AAATTACTCAATCTGGACCAAAAGTGAAAAAAATAAACCAGGTATTTCATTTTTGTGCATTATTTAGTGAATCAGCGAGTGATTGTTGTCTAATGCCAACTCAGCAATTGTCAGCTATATTATGGCGAGAACAAGTTAATTTTCAATGAGATGATGTTACGATCCGTTTTGTACTAGACCAACATGTTTAGTGGGATTTTGTATAGTGCTAGCACATTGAAGCAACCGACCTAGGATAGACATGTTACCCCACTTGAACACATTATCCTAATTCCGATCAAACCAATCTGTTTAACGCTGCGTGCTTAGCGAAGTGTATATTATGTATTTTGAATATACTTCATTAGAACTTTCAAAATCAAATATATGATACTTCGTTATTTTTCAAAAATACATTTTCACCGATCATAAACCGGAGTATCTATGACCATTACCTGACCAATGTGGAAAGTCAGTTTGGTCTAACGTTGTTGACGCGAACGAAAATGAACAATGAGGTCATACATGCACCAATATATGCAACACTAAATTTGATTGAGTTCTACACCTTCGTCGTATACATTATTCATTATATAACACAGCCAATGACTAGTGGAGCAGGAAAAACTTTCCCTTTCGACACATGAGTTCATCACCGGTTTTTAGTGGGGTTCGCGTTCGATCTTTAGTTGTATGTCCATGTTTTGTAGATCGGTGATTGTCCTTTTGTTCTTTAACTGTTGGCCACTGTGTTGTTTGTCCTTCTTCGATTTACGAATTCTGATTATCACTTTGGTATCTTCAAACTCTTCTCAAAGTATAGTTGGGACAAGAAAATAGATACTAACCTGTGATATAGCAGCGCATATTTAGGTAGTACTATAGGGATGTAGCTTTCCAATCATTTAACCTTCAAACAACACAGGGGGCCCGGGTGGCTCAATGAGTTAGGTCCTTGGATCTAACAACTCATACAAGCTTATCTTCAATACTGCGTGGGTTTGCGCCCGGCTTTGTAAATTACAAAAAGGTGCACTCGATTCGCAGCAGCATATGATACAGTGTACCAGTTGCTTGTCCATGGTGGGTGGTTCTCTCCGGGTACTCCTGCTTCCTCCACCACTAAAACTGGTTGCCATAATATAGCTGAAATATTGTTGAAAGTAGCGTTAAAACATCAAAAATCAAATCAATCAAAAAATCAAACAACATAAAACCATAACACCTAAGCATGTTGTAAGAACGATGTATATATAAAATATTGATTTTATAAAACTGTAAAATCGATACAATGTTAAGACGTATATATTTGGTTTTTCAACTAAGCAGACATTTTTAACAATAATATAGTCGGAAAACATGGATTCAATCTCAAGATCTATTCGTAATAGTAGATGTATCATTTTCATGCAGCTTGTAATATATTTAAGCATTGATCACTCAGATACAATAAGACTTTATGTAATGTATGAATGATGAATGAACACAATGATGTTAAGCGAATATAAGTGAATGTGACAGAAGTCCCATTAGAAAATCAGTTAAAGTTAAAACAAATTATCTGATGTTCTCGTGGCAAGTAGAATTTTGATTGGCTAACAAAGTACTTCCAAGGATTCATGGAAGAAGTGCGGTGACGAAAATTTCATGGAAGAAGTGCCGTGACAGAAAATCAATAATCTCGCTCACCTATGTGCTTTCTATTTACATTGTGCACAGCAGACGACGTCTCTCACCTATTGCCTGCGCTGTGTATTTCATACGGGACAGAAAAATCAATAATGTTGATGCTTTGGTTTATGCCTCACCTTTTAACAAAACCACTGCCCTCTAAAACGGGATATATAACATCTCGAGACTGATAACGTATATCATCTGATGTTCTCGTGACAAATATAATTTTGATTGGCTAACAAGGTACCTCCAAGGCTTCATGGAAGAAGTGCGGTGACAGAAAATCAATAATCTCTCGCCTATGTGATGTCCATTCATATTGTGCACAGCAGACAACGTCTCTCACCTATTGGATATGCTGTGTATTTCATACGGCACAGAAAAATTAATAATCGCATGCTGTGTATTTGTCCAAAGATACACGTAATTTATGTTTTTCCTATAATAAGGACTTACTTATTAATGTTGGAACATTCAGATAAAAATGTTATCAGTCTCGAGATGTTATATATCCTGTTTTAAAGGGCAGTGGTTTTGTTAAAAGGTTCGGCTGACGCCTCACATTTTAACAAAACCACTGCCCTTTAAAACGGGATATATAACATCTCGAGATTGATAACGTATAACATCAGAACATCTCATGTGTTACTGCTTCTATCAGGCATCCACAACTGGATCTAATATATGAACACTGTCTCTCTAGCCGTCACGCATGATCACATAATAGGTTTGTCAACATCGACGGAAGTAAAGAGTACTGCTCCATTGGAGGATAGGGCTGATTTACACTCACTTTAGGGTATCAATTATTATCATTGCTGTGACTGTGAAACACAGAGCAGCAATAACAACGCTATTTCTTTACTTTAAAGTGTAATGTTGCATAGTCTCTCATGTTCACTTGCATCCATATCCTTTGTTACTAATGTGTATTATTTTGCTTTAACAAAATAGTTATGGAAGAAATAAGAAACGTCTCAAGTTGTCTAGTATTAAGTGGATATAGCCCCACCATAGTTAGTAGATGTTCTACACCATATTGGAATGGTCTGCAAGATCCAAGCAGCGACCTGTGCGAGTAAGTAACCTTCGAAAACGAAACAAGAAAATCATAATATATTTATAACTGAAATTTACAGTTTCTAATTAATGTAATTCTAAATAAAAGTAAGGTATATCTCCCTCATGAATAGGTGACCATAACCGATTGTGGCTATCATGTTTAGGCCCTTTGTTTTAATAGCTCACACAACTTTATATCACTTTGTTTTCTAATATTTCCATATTGAGCGTACCTGACGGTTATTCCAGAAACACGCCGTCCGCTCTAGATTTGATATCTTTGTTTGTATTGCTGTTATAACTTATTTTAAATAATATCTAAGACTTTAAAGCTACACCAAGGAAGCAAAGTGTAAACAATCAAATATATGACAAACGGAAGAATGCAATGACGTATAGTTCAAACTCGACCTCATAAGAACAAAATATTTCGAGATCCAATAGATATCTAAACTAACACACATTTGTGAACAAGTCAAATGCCGAATAGACTCTTTATGTATTACATGAAAGCATATTTCATCTCCGAAAAATGCAACGTTCCTTAAGGGATTCGACTACGCGATCTCTTGCATCGTAACACAATGCATTACCAACAGTTCTAAAGCATAGTAGTTAGCAGAGGATGGATATGATCCTACTACCGTTCCTAAAGCCATAAGTAGAGGGACGTACCCATCACCTATGCTTTGTGGACAACACCCTCATTTGTTTAATATTCTGGTCGACAGTTTCTAATTCGATTTATCACAATGTATATTCTGATATTGTTGATATTATGGAAATCGTGATATTTTGTGTAGTAAATTGTATAAGCTTGATGCTTTGAATTTAAGAATACAAAATGATACAAAACTACTGTCATTTAAGTTATTCATTATACGAAAGAAAACACAATATTTTATTACTTACTGTTTATTTACAACAAATAAAAAAAATCATGCGATTTTTACCATCAAAAAACATACGCCGGATTACTTAATCATGGTATGCATCTGTCTTATTTATTGCTAATTTACCTAAATAAACAAATCGTTACTCTTTGCCATCAACGAACAAAAGTTGGTCTGATAACAATGCTTAACTAGAGCATGCGTCTGGTCTAATAACAATACTTAACTAGAGCATGCGTCTGGTCTAATAACAATACTTAACTAGAGCATGCGTCTGGTCTAATAACAATACTTAACTAGAGCATGCGTCTGGTCTAATAACAATACTTAACTAGAGCATGCATCTGGTCTAATAACAATACTTAACTAGAGCATGCGTCTGGTCTAATAACAATACTTAACTAGAGCATGCGTCTGCATTTTATGGTTTATGTTGTTTAGCACCACTTTCAACAATATTTCAGTTACATCGTAGTAATCAATGTTATTGGTGGATAAAACCGTAGTACCCATAGAAAATCACAGACCTGTCGCAAGGCACTATGAATCTTTATCACATAAAGTTGCATCGAGTACACGTCGCCATAATCGGGATTCGAATTCACAACTTTAGTAGTGGTAGGACTGATTGCTCACGTAGTAGTAAATTCAACTACCATACGATCATGACCACGACGGCCCCATGCATGCCTCTGGGTGAAATTATGAAATAAATATGTCCTTGGTATATGTATGACATATGTGGAAAGGGAGATAAATCAATAACGATGAATACAACAATATTATAGTTTCAACACAAACAGCATAATATAGCATACACGTACAAATTAATGTACATAAAAGCAAAGCTGTTGATTGTAAATACGATCTACATTTTTAAAATCCTCATTACATATTTTTGGAAATATTGGGACAATTGGTTCTTGAGGGCATCATCCGCCCAGTAGTCAAGGTGTCGACACTGCCATTCTTTATTATATATATTTATTATTGAAATTATCAGTTTTTAAATAATGTATGTATTAATAAAACTAAGGTTGTAGGTAACCTTAGCCGATGCTATCAAGTGTAGGTCCTTTTGTTTTGGTGTTATAGTGACAGCCGGAACCGCTGAACCGTAATGAAAACGAGAGGTTTGGCGTCGTAAAATCTAATTCAGCTCACCATTTCTTTTGAAATTCCTGTACCAAGTCAGGGTCATTACGGTTTGTGGTGATTTTGTCTGTTTATATACTTACGAGTTTTGACTTTCTTTTTGGAAGATTGTTCGGAGTTCGGTAATATTGTTAATACACTTACTTATTGCTCACAATACCTGATATTATTATATTTTTTTTTTCATTCTTTCGATTTTGAGTGTACCTGATAAAGGTTATTCTAGAAACGCGTTATGCATTTGCTATTTATGTTTTCATTGTATATGTTTTACAGGTTAATGACGTCAATGAGTAACTGTATGATTGGAGTTTTAAAGGTCACTAAATGTAGTGAGCAATATCCAGCTATATTAGAAAGATACGAAAACCTACTGACATCGAGTCCATTTTGTCCCGATACAGACACAAGTGATGATTAGCTTTCGTACCAATGATATTCGTACCTTACCAAGTGATCTTATAGATTAATCATCTGATATTGAGACTCCGCATAATGTTTTGCTTTTTTAATTTATTAAATATTGTAAATACATGTATTCCCTTACCTTATGAAACGAAAGTTTAAAAAGTGAGAGTCATCAATTCCACAAAAACTCTCAACTTAATTCACTGAACACAAATAAAAAGACCACGTTAAACGACTATGAAAATCCAGGCTATATCTTGGAATAGGCACAACAATGTGACGTCATCAAAAACATGATTCAATAACACGAAGGGTGTAACTAGTGGAGCAGGTATTGCCCCCAATCCTTAATGGAGTTCGTGTTGTTCGATCTTTAGTTTTATGTGTATATTTTGTAGTTTTTGTTTGTCCTTTTGTCCTTTTTCTTAGGGCCTTTGTGTTGTTTGTTCTTCTTCGATTTACGGATTCTGATTACTCATTTGGTATCTTCAAACTCTTCTTTATGCTATCCATAAATAATAAACATAAATAGACAACCGAAGGGGGAAATCAAGAATGAGCAAACCAGAGACACGGGCGACAGTGGATGATACAGAACGAAGAAAAAAAACAAAACAAAAACATAACACATAAAACCAAAAGATGAGCAACACTGAGTTTCCCTCGTCCGGTCAAAGTAGACATATAAGAAACTAGACAGAAATAATATAAGTTATTCCATACTTAGTAAAAATAAAGGTATTTTTGTATGACCAATATGACCGGAAGTAAACTGTCCATATTTTCACACCCCGGGAAAATAACCCGTTATTGGATTACTACCCGATCATTTCCATATCGAGGCCCATATTGGCCCGGGCCAATATGAGCCTCGACTTCGTCTCATGCCAATATAGGTGTCTCTTTTCTAGATGTCGGAAGTGTGTAATAAATAGTTTAATACATGGGCATTTCCATATTGCCCTGGTTATCATCCCTCGACCCATATTGGCCCTCAATTGCGTCTCGGGCCAATATGGGGATCTCGGGATGATAACCAGGCCAATATGGAAATGCCCATGTATTAATTTGTATTTACTTACAGAGGGTCGTATATAAGGTAAGTGTGATATGAAATTTTGTTGAATGCTTTCGAATTATACAGAAAAATTGGGGATACATGTACTTCGTTTTTTTAATATTAAATATGGAATTGAATGCCTCGCAATTAGACTCCTATACACAATTCAGAAACATAATTGCTCCGTTGAATTTTCAATTCTTAATGGTCTAATGGGTGTAATGGTTACGTTGGCCATGGGAAAGATCACATCTTAAAAGATATGTTAACCATTAAAAACACAAATTACCCAATAACTTGGATATATCATTGGTGCGAAATTTTAATGGTGGCCATCATGACTTGATAAACCGTCACGGATGACTCAGATCGAGCAACGATGTAACACCACCGTCCTCCTTTCCTCTTTCTTGGTGTGTCACCAGAATCGTGTTTGTGTTATCAATATTCCGATGATAAATTAGGAAAGAGGACATGAACGCTGGATTGTGACTACCATATCAGTGATCATCGGTGTCACAGATATTCCATATCATTTTCCTGTTGGCAATCGTTTTTCTTAATATAAGAAAAAATAAACTTGATAACTTACAACCATACATGTAATTCTACAAATAATGGACTCCGAAAATAATAGATTTAAACGAATACTATCCAAGCTACTGCACACAGTGGCTTACTAGACAAATGACAAAACTAATAGATAATCTGTGAAATTATTACTGAATCTGATGATGAACATATCGGTTTTCTAGAGTTTGTTTTAAATATTTCAATTTCAATACAGTCGTACCTACCTATATAGTAAATCACTGTCTATAAAGGACAGCTTCATATTACCAATTAATAAACCGTGTCTATTAATCCTATATAACCCTATCAAACATCTGATGAGTCATGCGATAGTTTATATAGTAAATGAGTTACTGAATAAAGATATCTTATTTACTTTGCTTTAAGCCATCTAATAAATTAACTACGAAATGTTTTTGTATTTACAAGATCTCTTGGAATAGAGATAGAAATATGTTTCGTCTTGGATATGAGTGAATGTGTATCCTTAGCATTTCGAAATCCCCTAACTAAACATCAGCAAACATACCTTTTTCGATAATTAATGATTTTGATTTTTGGTGTTTTAACGCCAATTTCAACAATATGTCACCTCTATTATGGCGACCAGTCTTAGTGGTGGAAGAAGCCGGAGTAACCGGAGAGAACAACCGACCATGGGCAAGTAACTGGTAAACTACGTAGCATTGTTCGTTGATTGTTTATCACGAATGTACATATTCCCACATCTTATGAATAGAAAGTTCAAGCATCTTAGCTAATCTTCTGTACGTCTCAATTCATTATGGGGACCCGCGTGCCTCAGTGAGTTAGGTCGTTGGATCTAACAACTCATACAAACCTATCACCAATACGGCGTGGGCTCGCGCCCGGCTTTCTAAACTACAAAAAGGGTGCACTCGATTCGCAGCCGCAAGTGATAGAGTTTACCTGTTGCTTGCACATGCTCGGTGGTTCTCTCCGGTTACTCCGGCTTCCTCCACCACTAAAACTTGTCGCCATGATATAGCTGAAATATTGTTGAAAGTGACGTTAAACACTAAAAATCAATCAAAATCAAAGCAATTCATTATTGTCTGTTGCTACTATTATTCATAGCAGTTTCTGCATTATCAAGTCAAAGTTTATCTAAAGCACTATTATTACTTTGGAGTACTTTTGTTATTAACCTATGAATATATAACACCATATGTTTGTATCTCATGTCTAACAAAACACTATATACGGATTCTGATCACCCCTTTGGAATGTTCAAACTCTTCTTATATTTGTTTAAAATTTAAGAGTAAAAACATTTGTGGATTATTTTTTTTTCACTAATGATATTGGTGCAGAAAGTCCTATATCTTCACATTTCGTTCTATTTACATTTTCAAATTTTAAGAATGAAACATGCAATTTCCCACATATATATCAATTAAATTTTGTCAGTCACACTATTTTCTTTATGAGGATACTGTGGTTTCCTTGAACGATTGGTATATAATTGTCACTTGACATTGTGAGAAATAAAGATTGAATAATCTAGAGTAAGACCAAAAAAAAACAAAAAACAAAAACAAAAAACAAAAAAAACTAAAATAAAAAACTACCAAATTTTCATCAATGAATGAAATCTTAATTCTAAAATACAATTCTCCTAACAATAGTTCTGTTATAGTATTTGATTGATGGTTTTACACTTATTACATGTGAGTTTCCACTCTGTTTGTAATAATGAAGCATGGATACACATGGATACCATATAAAGATATTTCATTCAACATTATGAACATCGAACAACTTAAAGAAGATAAATAACACTAATCTTTGTATAAAAAGTTGATGATTGTTTTATATAATAAAAGTAAAACAGGGAATATAATACAATAAAAATATATAATGAAATTGCAAAGCAAATACGAAATCCACTGCAAGATAGTGTACATGAATTGTATCCTTCGTGAATTCAATATTCGTACAGTTGCTGAAACCCGCGATAGATATATACACTGTGAAGTAACGAACAAGACAATTGAGTTAAAGACGGGTAAGTATCTGAAATTTCAATAAAATCTTTTACTTGAAGGAATAATTCTATATCACTTTTGATAATCCATTTTATATATCTCGATGGCATGGATAGTATACTTCTCACTACAAAGATGATAACACCAGGAATATCAAACTCACCGTTTCATGATAAAATGGAACGTAACTGAATCAACATAAAACAGCTGGTAGCTGTTTAATTCACCCATCTGAGTGGCGAAAATTGGTCTAAGCGGTCACAAGTTGTCGGTATTGGACCAAATGTGGGAATTATGGATTCATTATTCAAGTTGTTTTGTTTAGTATTATTTGCATGTTCTGCATCATGTGCATTATGAGTTGATCAGAACGGCTTTAAAAAAATCTAAAAAATCTCAAAATGGCAATAAATCTAAAGATTAATGATATTGCCTATTTTCAAACATTTTAGATTTATATCTCTTTACATTAGCATCGCTACATAAGAAGTGCTGATTTATCTTCTTGCTTGTCTATCTCTCCCTATTGTTCCAGTGACATTTGTTGCATCATTTGTCACATTCTTTCTTCATATCTTTAAACGTGTTTTTAAACTTGTTCTCGTCCTGAATATTGCTCAAGTATTTGTCGATGACCATTAAGCATCAATCAATCAATCAATCAATCAATCAATCAATCAATCAATCAATCAATCAATCAATCAATCAATCAATCAATCAATCAATCTGATTGATGATCCATTTCGTCAGTTACTGGTGACTAGTCAGTAGTTTTCTAAAGGTATTATATTTTCTCCATGAATAAAACTTATCGCAGCCATATCGTTTAAATTTAATACTCATAGCTTATCTATCTGTTTGAAATTGATCATTTGTCTATTAGGGAGAATTAATTTGCTTAAAATTGAATTATTGGAACAGGTATTAATAGATACAGATACAATGACAGTGGGGTTGTCTTTAAAACGCATTAACAAAAATGTATTTTCCGACTTTAATATCAATATTGTACTATAGATCAAAATTTGATAAATATTACCGTCATAATGCATCCCGGAAACAAGGCCGTTCAAAATGGGAAAACATTTAGTTGATATAGAAAATGACACGAAATCTTTCTAAATTACAATAAGCAAGTTTTCAATCAATTTAATCTGAAGATGAAGGGTATTATATCTTGTTAATACAACCTGTTTTATAAATTCATTTATCATTTTATATATTCTTTCGTTCCGAACATTTATTATTTCTGTCAACTATGCAAATTGTAACATCCCTTGTTTTTATCTCTCAAAATAAAAAATACTCTATATATATATATATATATATTTAAATGTAAAGCGCTTAGAGTAATTTTTATATTATATAATGCGCTATATAAATATTGCACAATAATAATAATAATAATGATGATGATAATCTTATATATCTATTTTTGAGTGTGTTGGATAGAGGTCATGGTAATTTAGATTTTGTTCTGCGTTCATAGTTAGCCAATGATAGAGAATATACCACCTCATCCGATCAGCTGATACCATGGCGTGTTCTTTATTTAATTATTTTGTATTGTGTTGGATGGAGATCGTGCTGATTTAGATTTTGTTCAGCATCCTCTTTATTATATTCAACACACTGCTCTTCAATTATCAGTAGACCCCAGGCACATTATACTATTGACATATGCAAAGTTGTTTTTGTATTTATCTCCATTAAAGAAATCAGGAGTACTTTTTACTTTTATTATCGTCCTTCTATTGGACTTCCTGTCAAGTTCATTGCAAATACCACCCAGTGTAAATGGATGTGATGAGGTCGATAGCTATAATATAAATCGGCATGTTTTGCTTTCAGAATTCTGCAGAATAATGTGCATTACAAATACAATATTAATATTGATATGGAATGCATGTATCAACATTCATTTTCAGTTATTAAAGTGGATGGTAAATATTCCTGTAAGATAATTGTAATCAAATTGAATAAAAATAAGAAAACGAATTCCTAAAACTCTTGATAAGACAGCATGTGATTCCAGTACTTCATACTATTATTGTTAGATAGTAATAAGCTATTTTGTAGCAGATGTGTTGTTGAACAATTTCCCCTCAGGACCTTAAATTAAACCATTCAGAAACTGCCACCAGAAAGAGGTAACCTCGATACTACTAGCACACAAATACAAGACCGTTCACTTTCCTGGCTTCGTAAAGGCACTAAAAATGGTAGGGGTCTGTTTTATTGATAGAGAAAACAGGGATACCTGGAGAAAACCATAGACCTGTCGCAAGTCATTGATAAGCTATTTCCACACAATGTTGCATCGACTACATCTCGCCATGAACGGGTTTAGAACTCACAACGTTTGTGGTGATATGCATTGATTACCTAGGCAGTTATAAATTCAACTTCCCCCTTATAATATGTAGATAATTAATTATAAACTTATCCCAAATGTTTTTTTTAAATGATAGTGTCCCTTTTCTCTCTCTTTTCTTAAATTTGTACATGTAAAACCTACCAATAGCAATCGACAAAAAAATCCATAAACTTTCATTCCTCTACATTTCAACACAGCTGCTCTGAGATACAAACATTATAGCGTGTTCTTCTTTTTTAATTTCTTTTAAACTTCTTCCTTTGAAGTCAACTATGTATCTTACTTTATGAAAGTAATGTTGTCCTCCCTCAGGCAGGGCTGACCGTAGCCGATTTTTGCTGATGGTTGTGTGAATCTGATGTAGATTCTAAAGAACTCTAATGATATGTTAGAGTACATACAATATAGGTCCCTCTCATTCTTTTGACTTCTATATCCACCACAGAACTATTCCTCACTCTAAGCTGAAGGACAAGTTAAGGGAGTTAGTCCAACTGTGTTTCATAAAAAAGAATGGCCAAGGTATGTATAAATACCTTGCGCTAGCTATAGGAAGGGACATATTTTATTTTGTATAAAACCACTCTGCTTCTACAAAAAGGTTCTCTGAAACTTCATCAGCATGCTCGAGGTTTTGATTGACATCATATTTGTTTTCTTTGGTTGACGTGTTTTTCAACAGACAGTCGGTATGCCTATGGGTACAAACTGTGTTCCTCTTTTCGCCGACTTGTTCCTTTATTCGTCTGAGCCATACTTCATACATGGGCTTCTCAAGAAAAACGAGAAGAAGCTAGTCCGATACTTAAATTTCACGTTCCACTATATAGATGATGTCCTTTCACAAAATAATTATAGGTTTGGTGATTTCGTTGATCGCCTCTATCCCACTGAGCCTGCCATGAAGGGTAAAAGATACAGATAGGTCTGCTTCATACCATGACCTACACCTCGAAATTGACAGTGACGGGCTGTTAAGAACGAAACTTTATGACAAAAGAGATGATTAAAATTTTCACATTGTGAACTTTCCATTCATATGTAGCAACATTCAAACAGCACCTGAATGTGGAGTATACATATCTCAGTTGATACAATATTCCAGAGCTTGTGGTTCCTATCAGGATTGCATTGATAGAAGGTTGCTACTAAGAAGGAAGCTACAGAACCAATGGTTCCTCTTAGGAAAGTTGAAGTCAGTACTTCGAAAGTTTTACGGTCGCCCCCATAACTTTGTTGACCGCTATGAAATATTGCAAATGACCACGGATATGTTCCACTTGTCGTAACCACTTCCCGTTCCTTTCATCATTCAAAACTTATCACCGGGTTTGCAACTAGATCAACACGTTAGGTGTCAATAATGGAGCATGCACTGCTTATCCTTCCGGAACACCTAAGTTCACTCCCGATTCTTAGTGGGGTTCGTGTTACTCGGTCTGTAAGTTTTATATGTATGTTTTGTATATCGTTGTTTATCCTTTTGTACGTTTTCTTTTGGTGATTGTGTTGTCTGTTCTTCCTCGCTATACGGATTCTGATTACTCCTTTGGTATCTTTTGGTCATTGTGTTGTCTGTTCTTCCTCGCTATACGGATTCTGATTACTCCTTTGGTATCTTCAAACTATAATTGTTATCCTGTTTAGGCTCTTTGGTTTTATTGCTCTCAACACTTTAAATCATTTGGATCTCCAATCTTTCGAATTTGAAAGAACCTGATGAATGTTATTCCATAAACGTGTCGGGCGCATTAAATTTGATATCTACACTTTTATTATGTATGCTGATTATACTTTCTTATTGTTACTGTAAAAAGTCATATATGCCTAAAAAATCCCACTCAATTTTCCATTTTTATGTATCAATATTCCAGCAGCACCTGCATAAGTAGTATATATTTCTCAGTTGATCCTATATTCCATAGTTAGTGGTTCATATGATACAATCATCCCTGAAAGATGGTTGTTGCGAAAAAGGGAGCAACTGAACCAGGCGATTCTAGTGGTTAAGTTGAGGTCATCACGTCGAAATATTTACGGACACAATGACTTGGTTGATCGCTATGGAATATCAGTGTCATAATTGGCACCAGATATGTTCCGTGTCTAAATCACAATCCGCTCCTTTCCTTATTCATGACTTATCAACGGGTGTGTAACAAGTGTATCACGACGGGTGTGTAACAAGTGTATCACGACGGGTGTGTAACAAGTGTATCACGACGTGTGTGTAACAAGTGTATCATGACGGGTGTGTAACAAGTGTATCACGACGTGTGTGTAACAAGTGTATCACGAAGTGTGTGTAACAAGTGTATCACGACGGATGTGTAACAAGTGTATCACGACGGGTGTGTAACAAGTGTATCACGACGGATGTGTAACAAGTGTATCACGACGGGTGTGACATGTGGAACAGGAACTTGTTAGCCTTCTGTAGCACCTGAGGTCACCCCGATATTTAGTGGGGTTCGCCTTGCCCGATCATTAATTTTCTATGTTATGTTTTATAGATCGTTGTTTGTCCTTTATATTTTTGGTCATTGTATTGTCTTCAATTTAAGTATTCTGATTACTCCTGTGGTGTCTTAAAACCTCTATTTTATTACTGATAAATAAAACTGTTCGATGTTCTCTACTTGATTCTAAAAGAACGTGGTTTAATATCATTTCCATACAAGGTATTTTCAAACTGGAAAATGATACCCGGTCTAGCAAGACCGATGGAAAGGACAACGAATTTATATAATTTATAATTTTCTCATCATTTGTAGATATTTGATTCTTGTAAGAAATCAAATGATGATTTTAAAATTGCTTAGCAAACAGAAAATTCACACGTGGTTAAAGCATCACAATTTGGGACAGTTTATTGATTTCACTGTGCTTTGCATGAAATTGTCTATTGTTCTTTCGATTCTCTCAAATGGTGAGATATTGGAAACATTATATCATATAGTGTACAGTGAGTTGTGCCAGGTCAGATGTTGTTAACCGGGTACCCTTGGTTCCTCCACCAATGATTTTTGTTGCAATACTATAAATGAAACATTGTTAAAAAAATAGCATGCAACATCAACAACACATAACATCTATTGAGAAATATCTTATAGAAGAGTAACATGCAAAATGATCATAAATACGATTTCTACTGCGAGCTCACATTACACAGACAAATATTGTATGTAGAGGAATAACTTGTATAACTGTTATTCACTCCACAGCCACAATCATATGCTGGTGGGGGAACCTGTTCCGGCATGCAGTTCAACCGACTTTTTTTAATCTACATCCATCTTACTTGGGTGTACAAACCAAATGG
The DNA here is from genome assembly GCA_002080005.1 of Gigantidas platifrons. Classification (NCBI taxonomy): domain Eukaryota; kingdom Metazoa; phylum Mollusca; class Bivalvia; order Mytilida; family Modiolidae; genus Gigantidas; species Gigantidas platifrons. The sequence continues at coordinate 110,541 of MJUT01031121.1, forward strand.
TAATATATTAATGCAATACACATAAATAGAGATGTCATTATATAGCCACGTTATCAAGAAAGGTTTGAATATATTAAGGAAGCCGTCAGTCTAAGATGGACAGAAAGAACAATGGCTAAAAGAAAAGGACATCATAACAAACATCTAATGATCAAGAAACATGAGCCCCACTAAAAAACCGGGGATGACCACATGTGATATTCCACTTGCGCGCGCGTTATATTTTACGATGAACTAACGTGTAATTAACAAAATATACGTTTTCATAAAATGAGCTGTGTATGTATATCATTCAAGTGCCACTCGGAAATGTTCATTTATACTTTTTTGCACCTGAAGTACCTCAATAAAGTTTAAAAACGAGTGGTGTAAACCGCTCCCGGCATGCATTTTAACCTACTCTTTAAATCTACATTATTCTTACTTGTGTGTACAACAGAATGGTAATATATTAAGATTATGCACATAAGTACAGATGTAATGAGATACCCACGTTATCAGGAAAAGATTGACGATATCAAAGGGGAAATCAGAAGCCGTCAATATAAGATGGACAGAAAATATAATGGAAAAAATAATTTGAATATGAATTTTCAAATACCTTCATTTTAAAAACATAATATCACAGACAATTGATCACAATAGATATTCAAAAATGCATTTAACATAAAATACAATATATCAAAATGGTTACAAGCTTACTTTACAAACTTAGAAAATACATGTTCTTTTTTAACATCAACAGCCAAAATAAAACAATATAATATGATAATAAGAACAAAAATTATAATGAAATTACTTTGTCCAAATGATCGAAGTCCTTTTGAAACTTTATAACTTACCTAACTTTAAACTTAAAGACATTATAAAATTGACTTTGCCAACATGATCAAAGTCAGCCGTAGCTTTAATGGCAAACACACAGCATAAACAACAATGATCTATGAAACACGACACTAAAAACTAAAGGTTGAGCAACATGAACCCCTCTAAAAACAGGAGATGAGCCCAGGTTATCCGTAAGAGTAAGCAACACCTGTTCTACTAGTGGCACACATCCTATTTCACGATGAACAAACATGTACATGTAATTAACAAAATAAACAGCTTCATAAAATGGGATTTGTATATATATCATTCATGTGCCGCTCGTAAATGTACACGTATTATTTTTGTGCACCTGAAGTACCTCAGTAAACTTTAAAAACATCTGTACAATACTATAATGCTGCTAAATAATCAAGTTTAATACGAACATTTAAAAATAAGCTGAAAGAAAAATGTCTGTATGGACTATTTATTAATGTTTGCATATTCCCCACTTTTCTAACCATGAAGCACTACAGGTGCCATCAGTATAACATGAACTACTTACTATGCCGAAAAACCAGATTTCATCACCGGATGATCGATGATCGTTGCTTGTAAAAAGAATAAAAGAAGATGGCGACCATGATAGTTTGATGTGAAGTTGTAGAGATAGTGGTATGCCTTCATACCTTAATGATATAGTTTTGGATTACCAAAGCAACGATTCCAAGAAGTTCTAACTTTATTGACGGATTCCTTGAATGTAATATTAAAATATTGAATACACGTTAATAGAACCATTAACAGTGCTCACCTGTGTTTACCTATTCATTATTTGTAAACAATCAGTACACAAGTTCTTACGACTAAGGCCATGTCGCAAAAAAACCAAATAACATGTTTTATATCTACGGCAAACGTTGACAAATTGTCTACAAACGAGGACGAACATGTTTTAATGATAAAAAAAAACAAAGTAGCAAAGTGCCTTAAATCTGGCTAAGCGTCCACACTCATGCCTATCTAGTTCATCTGATCATTGTGTGTGTATTGAGAGTGACCATGACGAGATACACGAGTCACTGTAAGGGGTACTATAAATCAGACCTAAAAGAAATAACCAAGGAAATATTTAAACAACTGTCCGAACGTTTGAAGAAAGAAATAACATCCGAAATGAAAATCGAAGTTGCGAAAATATCTCACCTCGATCGAATATAAAAACACTTATCTCCTCGATAAAAATGCAAGTCTTCACAATGAGATGAGAAAAATGAGAGCAGAAATTGGCAAAAGTGGCAAAAAGCAGCTGAAAGTGTTCGATTAGGAAACTGGAATAACAATATTCAAGAAAACAAAATGTAAAAATTTACCAACTACCAACAAACCGCAACGAGGATCTATCGAACAGCCTACTTCGAGCGTTCAGTGATAAAGTAAACGTAAATCTCCATCTGAAATAGTTGCCATGCATTGAATTCCGGGAAAGGACGATAGTCCAAGACCTATTATCATAACGTTCATGAGAATGGACACAATGATATACCTTCTACGCAAGAAGAGGGAGATTAATGAGCCACTTAAAGCTAAAATTGGTGACGATATTCCAAAACTAAGTCAATGCCTCTTAAATAGACGTATTGTCTATTTGTCTACACCAAAACATCATCAGTGATTGGTTTTTTAATGGACATGTGTTTGGAACAGACGAAAACGGCACAAGACAGAGATTTGATTTTTTTTTATGTCTGATATCAGAATTATTTGCTATTGATTTTCACATATCATATATTTTGTATTATCAATATTGCTACCAATCAATATCTTTCTTTGAAAGAAATTATGATATTTTACTAATAGTATTGCCAAAGTCTCTGATGTTGATTTTTGTTTGAATTAATCTTATCCGCCGTCTAGGCTCCGGCATTGTAATCATATCTTACGTGTTTGGTTCAACTTTTTAAATTTCATAAGAATTTCCAGTTACTGTTTATTTACAAAACCAGTGAAACAATCCCCTGACAAAGTCATTGTCCTTTATAATATATCACAAGTAAGCATTAACTAAGTACCAAAAGAATGCTTTATAGCTTATAAAGCAATATACCAGTATTTCATGACACCTAACATTGCCGTATTTATTATGTTATTAACATGATCTTTCGAGTCTGTCACAAATTGCTGCATTCCCCATTTTCAAAACCCAACCCAAACTCGATGTTATTGGTAATTTTGCAGCATCTTATCACATCTATTTTAAGACACAATCTTATGCTAAAAATAGATGTTTCCTATGTGTTATGTGTTGTATTTTTGTCTTGTTTTTCGTCGTCTTTCTACTCTATGTTACCAGTTTATTGCCCGTTCAGTATACTCTAACGTGTATTTACAATAGAAAATGAAATTCGGCGTCAATAAATTGTTATTAATTAAGTGAGCGACGATCACTTAATGAGTTTTAATCATGTTATACAATACGTGTACATAATAAATTGACACACAGGTTTTAGTACAATAGTTTAATATCCCATAACAATTAACACAATTAAAAAATATAGAATGACACTCTAACACTATTATTTAATACAAATTATATATTAAGTCCATTAATAGGACTTTCGTTGTGTCAACAATCGTAAAATTAGGTACATGTACTTATACACAAACAATTACACAATATTATTCTACAGTGTTGATTGTGTCAGATGTATTTTCAGTTCTCTGAATATTCTTCTTACTTTCTTTGAATATTGGAATCATCTCTTTGAAGTTTTTCTTGAATCGTTCACTATTGAAAGCATACAAAAATGGATTCATAGCTGCTTTTGACCATAACAGCCAATTAAAAAATTCATACAAATTTATGTTCACACATTCATCACAAAAGGCTATTATAATTGTCGTTACTGTATATGGTGCCCAAGTTACAAAAAACACAATTACTAGTGCGGCCAAAAATTTAGCCGCTTTCAAGTCACGTTTTGGCTTCTTGTTGTTAGCTTCATTAGATGTTACGGTGTTCTGACCTGGTGAAACAGCATTGCGTTGTCTGATTTTGTAATATATAAGAAAACTGGCTGTTCCTATACAAATGAATGGAATTCCAAACTCTATAAATGCCGTGGCGGTTGTAAATTCCGTGTTGTAAGCAAATTGAACATCACAGTCATCTTCTTCTACAACGTTTTCACCAGTCCAAATATCCCAACCAATAATGGCGGGTCCAAATAGCAAAAATGCAAGTATCCACGATATGCCAATTTGTATGTAGGCTTTTGTCATTGTGATCTTCATCGTATAATGTGGACCTAATATTAAAAGAAAGAGTCGATCAAAACTGATGATCATAATCATCAAAACTGATTCCAAGCAGAGAGTAAAGTCTATCACCATGTAAACTTTACAGAAATGATAACCAAAGGGCCACGTAAAGGACTGTAGAGTATATACCGCGTAAAATGTCATACTAACGGTAGCCAAGAGTAGATCTGTCACAGACAAATTTAATAAGAATGCGTTATATACAGAATGGAGTTTTTTGTCTCGTATATATGCTACAATAGTCAGGACATTTCCCATGATAGCGACCACAATTAGCAGAGTAATGATAATACCAAATATAATAACTGAATACAAAGGGAAATCACCCTCTTCTTCCTCTTCGTCTGACGTGATATTTGTCATATTTAAGCCTGTGTACAGTGCTTTTCTGAAACAAAACAACATTTGTGAGATGTCTATAATGACACTATAATGACTACATTGCTTATGCTAATTGATTTTAGTCGTGTTTTTCCTGTCCTAATGTATTTCACCGGATCCTACGATCCTCGATTGGATTTTGGAATTGTTCTGAGGTCAAACGGTTTTTAGTGGGGTACATGCTACTCAATCTTTTGTTTTCTGTGCAGTGTTTTGCAGTGTTTCTTATTGTCATTGTACTTTGCTTTAAAATGAGTGTATTGTCAATATCTAAACAGCTTACTACTCCTTCCCCATACAAATACATTAATAACATAAATCAAATGACAGCAAATGTAGAATTATATCAATTATGATTAACAAACTAAGCAAAATTATATTATAAACTGTGTGTACATATTAAATAGTGTTTTAATATTCAACAGAAGAAAATCTAGAGAAAAAGGGGGAGGGGATAAAATGTATTAATGTTGTTGAGATAATATCCCGGTTGGGGACAACGGTGTTGTCTTCTTCTTCAATTGATGTCTTTTGATTACCCATTATGTTTATCTGAACATTTCGTCTGACGCTAAGGTATACTTTATACCATTCATATTCATCGACATCCATTAACTTACAATACTCTGTACATCTATATTATTTACAAAAGGCTTATACAGTATACTACAAATCAATCAGGGGTGGTCGTGATCGTATTGTAGTTGGATTTATAACTACATATGCAATCAGTGCATATCACCACTAACGTTTTGAGTTCGAATCGCGTCTAAGCTGTGCATTTCACTGGGTACTCTGGTTTAATCAAACAGATCGCTACGATATAACTGAAATATTGTTGAAAGTGGCATTAGACACCATCAACCTGAACAAATCAATCTACATGTTCTATAAAGCCGATCACACCTAATATTTTCTAAGAACTGTTTTTTTTTTCAAATTGTATATTAATATGGCTTGTAACTTATTCTGCTGAAACTCAAATAAAAATGAAAGCACCAGAATGAATTACTGTATCCAGTGAAAAACAATTGCGCGTGAATAGCAGTGTTTCCTTGAATAGCAGTGTTTCCTTGAATAGCAGTGTTTCCTTCGAAAGGGTTTCCTTCGAAAGGGTTTAAGAAGAGTTAGAAGATACCAAGAGGGGAAGGCAACCAGAATCCGTATATCGAAGAACAAACAACACAATGACCAAAAGAAAAAGTACAAAAGGACAAACAACGATCTACAAAACATAAATATAAAACTAAAGATCGAGTAACACGAACCCCACGCATTTGATATAGATAGCGGCTATACCTTTTATTTTTTAGTTTTGCTTAGATATAATTTAAAAACAAACAAGATAATAATAACAAAATATACTCATGAAACTTAATATCAGGCTTTATGGACAAGTCAATATGAGCAAAGGAATGTACAATTCAATTTGATATTATATATTAAAGGTTGTCTTTGTGTTTTTGCTATGGTGTTAACGACACTTTCAACATTTTATTAGTGAAGGAAACCGGAGTCCTCGGAGAAATCCACCGACTTGCCGTAAGTCACTGACAAACTTTATCACTATAATGTTGCATCGAGTACTCCCCACATGAACGGGATTTGAACTCATAATTAGTGGTGATAGTCACTGATTTCATGGGTAGTTGTAAATCCAACTATCATACGATCATGACCACGATAACACATTTTTGCTAGATAAATGTTTGTAATATCTGTATTATAAATGTTTGTAATATCTGTATTATAAATTTGAAAATTGCAAAAGTATTGAAAATAATGTATGTTTATAGAAACACTAAAGTGATAAAAATATAATATGAACTGTTATGCATAGGCTTGAAAGTTAATATGCTTCAAAACAACAAAACGATATACACTTTTAACGATATATACTGATTTTATTTTCCTCCATTGATTTTGTTTAGCCTTCAATTCTCATAAATCAAACTGGCAACGATATAAGAAAGTTTAATACCAAAGGGGTGGTCAGAAGCCGTAAATCGAAGGACAGACAACACAATGACCAACAGAAAAAAGACAGAAGGACAGACAACACAAGGACCAACAGAGAAAGGACAGAAGGACAGACAACACAATGACCAACAGAGAAAGGACAGAAGGACAGACAACACAATGACCAACAGAGAAAGGACAGAAGGACAGACAACACAATGACCAACAGAGAAATGACAGAAGGACAGACAACACAATGACCAACAGAGAAAGGACAGAAGGACAGACAACACAATGACCAACAGAGAAAGGATAAAGGGACAAACAAAGGTCTACAAACCATTACACAAAAGCAGGGCTCCAGCCTTTAACTTGTAATACAATCATTTGCAAATTGGAATGAAATCACTTTCACATTTTCTAATAAGCTTTATTTCTATTCCAGAAAGAATTATACGCAAGCGTAGGTGACTACATATCCAGATATCTAACCATCTTCACTTTGTAATGGTAAAATTATATGCAGAAATGTGTAGAGATCCAGTTTGTCACACCTTACCGTTCTAAAGATTGAATAAATGAATCTTTAGAATAAATGTCTACAGGCCAACACATTTATTATTTTTATATTTAGCAATAAAGTAATAGCAGCAATGCCACGAAATACTGTAAATTATATGATGTAGTTTCGTGTAGTATAATAATAAGATTACCCACTATGCAAATCATGTGAATGCTATTATAGACAATCATCACAAATTTATTTCCGCCATGATCTTTTTTTCACATTCTGTTATATTTAATAGAATTAACGTGTGCTACACAGAATCAAGCGCCAATAAGTTAAATCCAAATTCTATTCTTCACTGTAAAATCATAAAAAAAGAGCATTGATGTTATTAAGAGCAAAAACCGGCAAAGCAAAACCCGTAATTCAATATAAAATACTACATTCACGGGAACGATGTTAAAGTGAAACAACGTCAGCACTCGGGGGTTGATGTCGTCTAGGTGATATTACAGCACGGAATAAACAGTATTTCGAGCAATCGTCTCCAAATCACAGTTTAACATCCTTTATATTTATGATATTACTAGAACGAAAATCATACTACGTTGGCAATAAAACTGACAAGGACATGCCATGACATTCAATTGGTGTTAAAATCTAAATTATTGAAAATAATGCACATAACGATATTGTCCCGTTGTGATTGAAAACAAAAATATGTTAACAGTCGCTTTGATGAGAAAAACAAACTTTGAATATTAAACATACCTGTAAATGAATTAAAACTTAAGAAGGAGGTACACAGACTGGTTGTCTCTCAGTTGGGATAATTCCCACTTTGCAACTAGTCTATTTTGGAATAGTGAATAGCTAACGATGTCACCTTTAAATCCTCGCAAGAATAAAAAAGGCGAATAGTTAATACATATGGGGTCCAACCTGTTTGTAAATCAACCCAAATCTCCGTCAACGACACAGCTTAAGTAACTAATCTATATTTCTGTTTACGATATTGTCCCATTGCGATTGAAAATAAAAATATGTTAACAGTCGCTCTGATGAGAGAAACAAACTTTGAATATTAAACATACCTGCAATTGAATTAAAATCTTCTAAAAAATAAATCCGCTCCCTGGAAACACAGATATTTATATGTTCATATATTAAAACATCCAATCAAAGCACGTAGTATTCACCCTGGACTAGAACCTATTTGATTGGAAGTTTTGACTGTTAATCAGCATCATTGATTCTATATATTGTTGAATATTGATAGATTAGAGCTATCCGAGTAAGTCTATATTTATAGTTCCAATTATTGCCAAATAAGCTAAATGTAAATTATGTTTAATTTTTTTTTATGTTCATATCAATATTATATTTGCTCATAGCGGAATTAAAACTATTAAATAAACGTTAGAGAATACCGAAGGGGCATTCAAAAATGAACAATCCAGAGAAACTGGCAACATAGGGTACACAAGACGAAGAAAAACGAAACCAAAGACACAACACAATATGTGTAGGACACCACTATATGAAAACAAACACAAATAACGTAAATAAAACATGGGTCCTGGAGGCAAAAAACAACAGAACTTAAATACTCATAATATGACAACATAAAAACTACAAAGATGTACAACATGAAAACCAGCAAAACAATTAACAAAGTTAAAAAGAAATTCAACAAAATAAAATAGTGTAAAAAGCTACATTAAAACTACATTAAACTTATAATAATGAAATGAAAGTCTTAAGAGTGATTATTATATTTTAATCTATATGATATATTTTGATTGGATTAAGGGTGTAGGTAGGCCTGGGGTATGGGAGATAACTCTATTTTCAGTGTCTTCTCAAATATATGATTATCTGTGTGTTGGAAAATTCTCCCTCAATTCCAAGCTTCTTGGTGACAAATATTGTTTACATTGGATATGGCCAGTTAAAAAAAAAACTCCATTTCTTTTTACCTTTCCATAGCTGTGCTCCTTGTATTTTTATATCTTATTGCTGCTTATGCCAGTGTCAGGCAGTGTGTTATTATTATATGCCGGTTCCCACAAAATATCATCGAAATATCTCTTTCCAGAAAAAATGTTCATCGAAATATGTTGTCAAAAATGCCAGAAATGTAACACAATTTGTGTGATAACCTTTTTCTATTGAATGTCAAGGGTTTGTAAAAAAAAATTAAATATATACACCAGAATCTTTAATATTATGAAACTATAGAGCAAATTCATTTTTTGGTAGTAAAAAAAAATAGAAAGCTATTTTTGGGGGAAAAATTGTAATATCTGATCCTCTCTTATACCACCGCCCCCTTCTCCTAAGACAACTAAGGAATAACCAGAATCAAACGAATACAACTGGAGCACAGAATTTGAAGGAATATAACAATACAGCTGGGTGGCTGTCTGTGTTTTTGGTTGTGTGTGTGTGTGTGTGTGTGTGTGTCTTGAATCAATCAAGTAGAGTCACCCTAAAACCACCCCTCTCCCTCCCCAGCCGACCTGAAAATAAAAAAAGACAAATGCAGTCATTTAGTAATTTGGACATCAACTGTGTCAATTATAAGAGTTCAAAAGCTTTTTGTTATTGGTAACTAGTTAATTTTTATCTCACAAACAAAGAAACTAGCAAAGGATGGGTGTGTGATAACTTTCCTCGACAATTTCATTTTCTGGGTGCCATCCATGAAAATCATAAATCTAAATATTTTAAAAATCTGAGGGTAAAAGTTTGTAAAATTTGGTGCAATGATGTCTATATGTCTATTCGTCAGTGTGACATTTTTTGGTGGAAATTAAATGACAGGATTTCTTTTAATCCGATTTTTAATACCAAGGTGGTCTTCAGGGCATCCCCCTTTTTTTGCAGTTTTCACTGTTTTGTACATGATTATCTCCAAACAGGATATTCAGATATGCTAGATAGTTCATATCTATTCAACAACAACACTATCAAGTGTATTAAAGCCAAAATACCCCCTTTCAATCAGAAATAAATGTGCATATCTATTAGAATCTTCCGAAACTAGTATTACCATCTGGCGTCAAGAATACCTCCAAAATTGCTATATTTAGGATGTGCTATGGAGAAAACGGCACGGTGAAATTTTTTGAAACTTTGGCAGATAATGTATTTAGAAATAACTATTCCATGATGCAAATTAAAAAAAAATTGAATGATGGGAAAATTTTAGGGTAACCCAGGTCTACACCCTTAAATTAGTCATGTGATAATACAATAATTGAGATGTTTTGCCAAAATTTGCGCTGCCGGGAAACAACCCTATTGTTCCCCTCCGAGCAACTCAATTTTCCACCACAAGGGAGATAACCTATAAAACATTGGCAAAAATATAATAAAACAATTACGGCTCTCTGTGTAGGGAAACATTCAAATTTGTCAACCCTCGAGTGGTTGTTTTCCCCCTCAGGTTGACAAATCTGGATGTTTCCCTACACAGAGGGCCGTAATTGTATATTGATACACTTCGCTTCCATTAATATCAACAAAACAAATAGGCAGTTCTCATTACAACTTGTTGAACATACAAAGCGACGACGACATATATGATGTGATGGAATCCATGTGCTGGTTTGGGACCGACACAACAATTGTGTTACATCGGTTAATATGATTCCACACTTACCGTTTTGATAATTGAATCTTCATAGGCAAGGGCCCGGGTGGCTCAATGTAGCTGGATTACCTAACAATTCATACAAGCATATCAGCATTGCGGCGTGGGTTCACGCCCGGCTTGGTAAAATACAAAAAGGGTGCACTCGACTCGCAGTCGCAAGTGATAAAATTTACCAGTTGCTTGCCCATGGTCGATGGCTCTCTCCGCGTACTCCGGCTTCCTCCACCACTAAAAACTGGTCGCCATGATATAGCTGAAATATTGTTGAAAGTGGCGTTAAAACACCAAAAATCAAAAATCAAATCAAATCTTCATAGGAAATACATACATGCAATATAACAAACGATAAAACGTACTGGATTGAGACAGCCACACAAAGGTGGCTGGGTTAAATCAGTCAATGGAATCGCAATCCTTCTCTCTTGGTAATTGGATCGTCAACGGATAAAAATATATATAAACAAACCATAAAATAAACTGTAGATGAATATACAAGTCATGAAAGTGACATTTAAACGTAATAAATTATTAGAAGAATGTCTTCATATTTCAACCTGTTTAATTTCAAAATTAATATTACTATGCAATCTTGTAGAATACATGATAATTGACATACTGTCTTGTTATTTCAGAAATTGACAAACTTATGCTGTTTTGGTTGATATACATAATTTAATGCGGTATTTGTATGCAAGACAAGTTACTTTGAATGTGTAATGACTTCTTTGATACTAACTTATACATCTAGAAGATAGAGGGTAAATATTATGCACAACATCTAATCCAGATACACAAAATTACATCATTTATGTAATTCTAAAAGATGCAATATTGAGGCTAAGCTAATGTCATCGCTAACTTATTAATAAATTTATGAAATGGTATTAGAAAGAAGTTATTAATAAATTGCATTATTAAAAAGTGGATGTTTAATAAGACCACATGAACATCATTTTGAATATCTGTGCAAGAATCAACTAAAGGGGGGAACAGTCAGCAAAAAATAGTTCAAGAAGGTTTTATTTGATTTTTGGTGTTTTAACGCCACTTTCAACAATATTACAGCCATTTCATGGCAACCCGTTTTAGTGGTGGAAGAAGCCGGAGTACCCGGAGAGAACCACCGACCATGGACAAGTAACTGGTAAACTTTACACTTACGGTTGCAAGTCGAGTGCACCCTTTTTGTAATTTTCAAAGCCGTGCGTGAACCCACGGCGTATTGGTGAGAAAGGTTTGTATGAGTTGTTAGATCCAACGATCTAACTCATTGAGCCACCCGGGCCCCTCAAGAAGGTTTGATTTTCCAGAACTTTCTAATAAAATGAAGTAAAACTATACACATCTAAATAATATACATGTCTTTGTTTAAAATGTTAGTGTTGGCATTTTACTCAAATGTTAAAAGCATGACAGCAAATTTCAATAAGAGGAGAGGTTTGGGCCTATTAAACTAGTTCAATCCCGCCACATTATACTAAAATGCCTGTATCAGGACGAGTCAATGAGTGGTCATGTACTTATGTGCTGGATGTATCGTTTTGCTTCTCTGTACGATTTTATTATTGCATTTTAGAATTGTTCTTACCATGTGTTATTTTTTTGTTTTACATTTTGTTGTTGACGTAGTTTTTTTTATAACTAGGCACTACCGGGTACTCGGTTCTGATGAATTGTAGTTCAATTTGGAATCACTTCATGTATGCACCTATACATGTTGTACATACAAGTCTATTTCCTCGATGATTCTGTATGAAATTGATCATATTTGCTAGTACGAAGTGTCTACAGGATTGCAACTGCTAAAACAATGTAGTATCTTCATAAAACACAAATATTGAACAAGAATTGTACACTTTAATGTGATACTTCTTTTGTAAAGATTACTTTGTTAACAAAACACGGTGATTTATATAAACCCAACACGATTTCATTTCGTGAAGTTGTTTATTTGTTTGTATTATATATTGATTGTACTAACGATATGTTTCGTGAAAAATGCAGAATTTTGATATTTTTGTAATTTATCTCAATTTGTTACAAGTCTGATATGTGTATATACATTGTTTCGGGATTCAGCGAAGTGGTCTTATTATATCATTATGCAAATAACGAACTTTCAAACATATTTCTCAAACGTTTTTGTTCCCAAGCGATCTGTCTGAATGGAATTATATTACTTATAGATTAATGCATGTCCTTTTCCATATCAGGACTGTTATCACCCCGAGATACCGATATTGGACGAGGGCTTTAACCCGAGAGTCGATATCAGTCGAGGGATGATAACAGTTCTGCTATGGAAAAAGGCATGCATTAATCTTTTCATCACATATTTCAACGTTGAATTAAAAAGAACAAAATTAACTTCCCACACAGAGTCAGTTTCTGATTCCGAAACACCACATCGTGTTATTAGAGTTTTGCAACTATATCTGCCCATGGACTGATATCGTTGTGGCACTTCCGGTGTATGGCCAATATCGACGTTATTACTTATAAATATGTGATAAAGAACTCTAGCATTGTTGATATATACCACGTTACAAGTATGTCTCTGATGATTAGTTAGATTAGTTAAAAATCACTTGTTGTTAAATTGTATTTAATGTCATTCGTTTTTAAAGTTTATATATTCTGATATTTTGTCATTAAAATTGTTTTTTTTCTATATTATTGCGGCAAGTGCTATCGCTGTATTTGTGTGTAATGTTTTGTAGATCGTTGTTTGTCCTTTTTCTTTTGTTCATTGTGTTGTCTGTCCTTCTGTTCTTTTTCTTTTGTTCATTGTGTTGTCTGTCCTTCTGTTCTTTTTCTTTTGGTCATTGTGTTGTCTGTCCTTCTGTTCTTTTTCTTTTGGCCATTGTGTTGTCTATCCTTCTGTTCTTTTTCTTTTG
>MJUT01031121.1:127787-186898 GCA_002080005.1 Gigantidas platifrons
TGTTCACGTGACTACACATGCTACTCACAATGACCCGTGACCCAGATTAGCATGTGTCAGGAATATTTTCTGTATATGGTATATAAAAATAAAGGATCTCCTCCCCCAGGAATATTTGACCTTGACCGATTATGATTATTCTGTTTTCCTCCTTTGGTTGACTTGCCCCCAAAGACTTTTAAATAATTTGACTTTTCAATACAATCCAAATAATAATAAAATTACATTTAATCTAGACTAGCAGTATATAAGTTGTCATTTGGTACTTATCAATAAGTTGTAATACCATAATTTTAATTATAGCTGTCAATTTCATTTGATTGGCTTGAATACACATTGTCTAAAACATACAAGCCATACATGTATTTGTTTGAATAGAGGGTGGTGAGGATGAGGGCTATGGTATTTAACGCCACTTCCAACAATATTTCAGTTATATCGTGGCGGTCAGTGCTATTTGTGGAGCAACCCGGAGAAAACCCCTTACCTTTCTCAAGTCACTGAAAAACTTCATCACAAAATGTTGTATCGAGTACAACTCGCCTGGAAGGAATTGTTTTGAATAGAAAATGATTAATGATATGAACATGTGTAGAGAGTCGGACAACCCTAATTAATTAATTGAGCTTTCCGTAGGGGTTAAACAGCAGCTGCTTAAAGTTTCAAAGGTAGAGGGGTGGTAAGAAAGCTGCACGAGAATTGAAAGTCACATGGTAAGGTGAAAGCGAACAATTTCCGAAAGAAATAAATAATAGACGATCTTATTTCCAAGAAGTTCAATGCCAAAGCTAAAACACCTTATTTCAAAAGAGATAAACTTTACATTGAAGGTAACACATACTCAATATCACCTAGGAAACAGCCAATAGGGATAGCCTTCAAAGACATCAATACGCGACACAAGGCACCCGTCCACAATAAAAAGTATACGGATCATTTAATGGTCGCCGAAACGAACACACACACCTCTGGTAACGAGAGATATTTAATTCATTGATCGATAACTGTTTAAACGTAGATAGTGATTTTCACTCGTATGATAGTTGTCATATCCATTCACATAATGTATTAAATAAAAATGCCTTCAGATTATTGTCATTAATTGTATATGATATAAAAACAAAGAAACCAGCCCGAGGTTAGAAATCTATTAGATAATGATGATATTGTTTGTTTGACAGAAGCAACACTTGATGATATTAATGCTATAGAATATAATTATCTTACCTTTACATATAACTGTTGAAAAAAACAAATTCGAGTCATAGGTGTGGTGATATAACATATCATATCCCTTATTATTATACTTCGTGTTAGTTTCTGTAGTGATATTTGGTACAGTAATAGTTTGGCATATTACGGTGATTTACCTGGACAATTAGACACTCAGAATAATAATGATATTAATGTGGTCTTGTCCAGGTAATATGCTAAAATATTACCTAGGTCTGAGAGACATATTACCAGCGCTGAATCCTTACATATACCAAGATATAACTGATATACAATATTAAAAAAAGGATTCTATGTGTCACCATACATGTACTGGTATAGCAATGCTATGTCTCGCATGCAGTACTAATTTGTAGGACCGAGTCGTTTAAGCTTCTCAAAAGCGGACGGAAAACATGTAACATTTCATGGAAAATATTTTCAGATATTGATAGTTTATTTTTATACAATTTAAATGACAAATCTAATATTCACAAATAAATAAGCACCCGGATCCTGAACCCTTACAGGATATGTGATACACGGTACTAGCTATTTTAAGCTTGAAGTTAGGGATACTACTGATTATCAAAAGTATGCTTCTTACATTGACCTTCACTTTGAAATCGACAGAAAGGGAAGATTAAAAGCAATACTCTACGACAAAACGCGATGACTTCCATTTTCCAATAGTAAACTTCTCCTTCATCAGTAGCAATATTCCAGCATCACCAGCGTATTGAGTTTACAATGGATCGTTTGCTTCTTAAGTAGATTTGTCTTTCCTCTCTCACGCACAAAACTTTTAGTATATATGAGTAGCATGGCGGGTGTCTTATAAGAAGCAGGAATCGCTTGCCCTTCGCGAGTACCTGAATTCATCCCGGTTTTTTGTGGGGTCCGCGTTCGTCATCTTATTAGTTTGTCCTATTATGAGTCTTTCGTGTTGTGATGTCCATTACGATTGCTGCATAAAAACGATGTTCTTGACCTCCAGTTGTTTGTTGTAGGGTTCATTTCTTATTTACGTTATTTATGTCTGTTTTCACATAATGGTATCAAACACATGTTGTGTTGTGTTTTTGTTTGTTTTGTGTTTCTTCGTAATGTGTACCCTTTATTGCCCGTTAATATGACATGCCCTAATAAATGACAAATTTTAAGAAACATGGGTCGATCTCCGTATCGCTACAAATAGGGACCATCTTAAAATACATAATGACAATACTTTTGACAATACTAAGTAATAATAATTATCATAGGTAAATTTTCTCACTTAATTCATTCTGAATTCGAATAGCACACTATTTTCTTATCAATATTCAGAGAAAAAAAAATCAGCACCGTGTTTTCTCACACACAAATATACAAATAAGGAAAATCTACGCTCCTCCCCTCAAAGTTGACTCAAATGGTAAATATGACATCAGTATTGAACTACGTCAACTTAAATCCATCACTTCGAAAAGTGGAATCTATTACAAAATTTAAAACTGAATTAAGAAAACAGAAAAATATTAGACAAGTTCCTAAACATTACGAAATTTGACCTCGAAAACTTAACATTGCATTACCCTATTTCGATGTTTTTCTTCCTTTTTAAGTTATGATTTGTTCCAAGTAAATACAATCTCAGATCCGTCCTTTCGTTGTGGGGCCAATCGTGAAGACTCGTATCACTTCTTCTTTTATTGTTCCCATTATGCAAATATGACATACTAGTATACATCGTTTCACACTCTCAGCAGGCTACCTAATGACTGTGCTATATACCTCAAACTTTTGACCAATGGTAATCATAAACTTTCAAATGAACAGAATGAAATTATTTTTAAGCACGTATTTGGATATATAAAGAGTACTCTCTCTCTCTCTCTCTCTCTCTCTCTCTCTCTCTCTCTCTCTCCTTTCTTCGTTCCCTGTTATTCTTCAATTTACACATATTACTGTCAGAAATATTCATATACATGCATGCTCTATCAAATAATGTTGTAACATATTGGATATAGGAGAAGACTTCATAAGTTTGTTTAACTTTTGTCTTATCATTTTTGCATATTAGAGCAAATAAAATATGTTTAAACTAAGAAAATGAGGAATACTATAATTTTGAACTAAGTCAAAAAGTATCAAAATAAGTATTAAACACTAGATATACTTGTGTTGTACACTGCCGCTCTTCTTAAAAAAAGATATAATTTATAACACAGGATAACGTGAAAAAACATATTGACACCTGGGACTATTATACTGGTCAGTATAATAGTCTTTACTTTCTTTATTTCTCTAAAACCAAATTACAATATATAATATAATAACATAATAAACACAGATTATTACAATAAATATAGTACGAATGTAGCAGTACATGGAGGTAATAACAGAGTATTAGTCAAATATTATAACATTTTTCATCTACATATCATTTAAGTAGGAAAAACAAAAAAACAAAAAACAAAAGACAAAAACAGCACACACACAAAATTGTTTATAGATTACCCAGGAGAGTTTAGTTTTTTGTTGACAATTCGTATAAATTTACAGAGATTGTTCAGATCAGAAGGATTTTTACTATTCATGAGTTCTTTAAGCTTCATAGCATTTGGTCTATTTATATATTTAGCTTTTAATAATTTCTTTCTATCATAATGGAAAAAACAGCATGTAAAGATGTAATGAAATTCATCACCAATATTGTTAGTATTGCACAATAAACATTTTTTGTTTTCTTTGTTGAAATTTTGCCATCTTCCAGATTCTATGGGAAGTTTATGATTGAGTGTTCTAAATCTACAAAAAGTAATAATATTTTTGTCATCTAGGATTTTAAAATAATCTTCTAGTTTATAATCCTCTTTGTAAATTCTATAGTTGAGTGATTTCGGGGAATTTTGTAAATCGGAAAGCCAAAGTTGTCTAAACTGATCGGTAAGATTCTGTTTAATGGTACAATACAACCAATTTGGATTTAATGCATATTGATTATTCCATACATAAGATAGACCACCTACATCTAAGATTGATTTTACATATTTTAGCCAAGTAACATTGTTTTGATATTTCCTCAAAGCAAGATTGTATAAGACCGAAGGCAGTTTCTCCTGTTTACCTAGAACTAGTTTTGTCCAGTATTTAATAATTCGAAGTTTAATAAATATGTATAGTGGATAGCGCCCCAATTCACCATAAACCATAAAATCAGGCGTCGATTTTTTGGCGTGCATCAAAAGTTTGCGAAATTTTAGGTGAACCCTTTCTATAATAGAATTATTACTTGTCCCCCAGACTTCACACCCATATAATAGAATCGGCTGTATAACTTTATCAAATAAATCAAGTTGACATTCAATGGACAGATTATGAATTCGTCCTTTTCGAAGAATGTCATACATAGCACGGGTTGCTTTCTCTGCATTTGCTTTCTTGGCTTTCGCAAAACTACCTGATCTCGATAGTAAAACACCCAAATATGTGAATTCACTGACAATATCAACATTGATAGCATTATACTTAAACGACATATTATTTGGAAGCCTGCCTTTAGAGAATATGACAATCTTACTTTTATCTACATTTACTTTCAATTTCCATATATTACAATAATTATTCAAAGAATCCAATTGTTTTTGTAAATCAGTAGGGGATTCTGACAATAAGACAGTGTCGTCAGCATAAAGTATAGTAAATAGTTTCAAAAAAAGATTCAATTCACTTTCTATCTCGTCTGAGATACTTTTTAAACCAACTATATTTTTACTTTGTAAAAAATCTTATAAATCGTTCACATATAAAGAAAACAGAAGAGGTAAAGATTTTCCCCTTGTCTTACATCAACTTGACATGGAAAAAAATCTGAATGTTCACAACCGTTAAAAACACGGGATTTTATATTGCTGTACATATTTACAATAACATCATACATCTTTCCGTTTATTGAAGTTTTGACTATTTTTGACCACAAGCCAGGACGCCACACGGTATCAAAAGACTTTGCAAAGTCAATAAAGGCACAGTATAATTTCTTTTTCTTTAATTTTAATAGTTCAAATAGAAAATGTAATGATAAGATACTATCAGTAGTTGAGTATCCGTTTCTAAAGCCTCACTGATTTTCGTTTAACAGTAAAGAATTTTCAACAAAATCATTCAATCTATTATTCAAAACAGATGTAAATAATTTACCTAAACAGTTCAATTGGTCTGTAGTTTTTGGGATCACACTTTTCTCCCTTATTTTTATAAAAAGGAATAATGTAAGTAGTCATTTTCAGCAGATATGATATGATAAGAACAAAGAGACATATACAAACAACTCCGTGCTATTAAGGTTATTCATAAGGCAGGTAGAACTTGAACTAATTTACTATCTCTGGTAAAATAATACTGAAGATTAGACTCCAAGAATATCAGAAAAAGAATAGTGCATTAACATAAAAGGAGCAAGGCTATAAGAACAACAATGTAATCTTACCTGAAATAGGATTACGATATTCGACACGGTCACATTTTAATTACATGATGTTTGGAATTAAAGCTTAAAGCATAACATTAATTAACTTTTCCCTGTACAAAACATGCATATCAACTCAAATTTTATGTTTTCTAGTCCTTTATACAAATGATTCTAGATCAATATTTACAACATATTAACTTGTACTACCACTCTTACATTATGACTGAACTATTTAATGGTACAATAACACATGATATTAATATTGTCGATACCTGAATCTATTTAATGTATTAACATTAAAGAAATAATGATGTATTTAAGACTGGTCAATGAAAGATGGAACTATATGTTATGTTTTCCCGTCTTTGTCTTTATGTCAATATTTAAAACATTCTAATTGGTAATACCACAATATTATCATGCATTTAAGGCTGTTCAATGAAAGATGGAACTATATGTTATGTGTTCTAGTCTTTGTATGCTAATATCTTTATATCAATATTTAAAACATTTTTATTGATAGGACCACAATATCATGACTGAAATGATTGAAGTAATGTTATGATATAGAATCTATTTAATTTTATCGTTAGCCGAATCTGTTGTATTAACATAAAAGAAATAATGATGCTTTGAGTTTGCAATGTACGATGGAGATAAATGAAGTCAACACATTAAGAAAAGAGAAAAACAACGTTTGATGTTGGTTTTCTTCATTAATGGTGAGCATAACCCATGCCCTGAGCTATCTGTAATATAAATACTAATCTGGGGGTAATTTGTACGATGTTCATGAGTGCCAGACTTGAACATTCTATTGTCATTATATATTGGCTTTATGCCTTCCTCACAGACTCCTAAAAATAAAATTTCATTGCTTATAAGCAATTGTGATTTACACAATTCAGGAATGCATTTTAATACAAACGGGTTTTGAATACAAGTGATCAGGAACGACAATTAAGGCGAAATTATGACAAATATTTAGTTTTATTGGCAATGTTTTGTAGATCGTTGTTTGTTCTTTTGTTCTGTTTCATTCGGTCATTGTGTTGTTTGTCCTTTTGTTCTTTTTCATTCGGTCATTGTGTTGTTTGTTCTTTTGTTCTTTTTCATTCGGTCATTGTGTTGTTTGTCCTTTTGTTCTTTTTCATTCGGTCATTGTGTTGTTTGTCCTTTTGTTATTTTTCATTCGGTCATTGTGTTGTTTGTTCTTTTGTTCTTTTTCATTCGGTCATTGTGTTGTTTGTCCTTTTGTTCTTTTTCATTTGGTCATTGTGTTGTTTGTCCTTTTGTTCTTTTTCATTCGGTCATTGTGTTGTTTGTTCTTTTGTTCTTTTTCATTCGGTCATTGTGTTGTTTGTCCTTTTGTTCTTTTTCATTCGGTCATTGTGTTGTTTGTTCTTCTTCGATTTACGGATTTAGTGTACCCTTTTATTATCTTTAAACTTTTCTTGATAGACATATAACAACTTTGATAGACATATAACAACTTTGATAGACATATAACAACTTTGATTGTATTCTGCATCTCACAGTCACATGTATGTTTTCAATAACTAACAACTTAAACAACCAAATTATCTATAAAACATCATATAATCCACCTTTTGGAAATTAATTGCTTCCGGTTGAAAGCTGGCTATTTTGGAAAATGTGAATAGATCGATATCGTACTGTAATTTTATTGATGAATAATGAACAATACAATGGAAAGCAAAACTATCATTCCGTTAGAACAGTTCCTAATTCCAACCGTAAAATCATAGAAAGAGAGGTAAATTCGATACATTAAGACACATGTACATGGCCCCTAATCCCTACTCTGGTACGGGAACTTCAATATCGCGACAAAGACTTTATAATATCAATTATATTCAATAAATCCGGTAAAACGAGGATTTCTCACTGACTTCACTGTTCATTCCACATCCAATGGTTTTTTTTTTCACACCAATAAATCGGTTCTTTTATGTTGTATTTGTGTGAGGTGCTTTGATTATTAAAGGTATTCATAATTTATTAGTGTTTAATTTCTATTG
Organism: Gigantidas platifrons; assembly: GCA_002080005.1. Taxonomy (NCBI): domain Eukaryota; kingdom Metazoa; phylum Mollusca; class Bivalvia; order Mytilida; family Modiolidae; genus Gigantidas; species Gigantidas platifrons. Next base: position 135,495 of record MJUT01031121.1, read on the forward strand.
CCACGGCTTTGGTAGACATTTGGTTCGTTTCTCAATAATGGGCTAAGGGAGCAACATTACCCATTTTGTATTTTATGTAGTTTTTTTTCCAGTAATGAGAATAAAAGAAATATTATGTATTTTCAACAAGTAGATGGTAATTGTGCAATACTGGGTTTAGTTATGCTTGATCATAGTATTACGGATGATAGTGTTGTTTTAGGCACATTGTTTATTGTCATACCAGCGCAGAATTTGCTTAACTATCATATCATGAATGTGTTTGTACGATATATAATTATGTTACCAATTCTTCGAAATCACCACAAAATGGATCTATGTACACCAAATTTTGCTTAGCTATCATATGTACATGGACGATATGTAATTATGTCCTCAGATCTTCTCTTCGAAATCATTACAACATGGATTTATGTACACGCAAAATAAAGTAAATGTCTCAAGTTTAATGTTCACAAGTATAGCAAATTGGGACACAATACATGACTTATATATAAGCTTTAACACCAAATAACAAACACGCTTGAAGCAAGTATCATATACCAACATTGTCCTTTACTGTCCCCTATCACCGGCTAGACTTTTACCTGACTTGGCTATTAGCTACATGGCGGGTGTCGTCTATAAATCAGGAACTGCTAACCCTTCGTGTGCACCTGTGCTCACACACATGTGTTTGGGAGCAGTTTGTGTTGCTAATCCTTATAGATTTCTGTATGTTTTTGTTTGTCTGTCTTCTCTGTGACTTGTGTCTAATGTTGTCTGTGGCTTTATAATGTCCATTCTAGACTACCATTTCACTTTTCTCTAATGTTTGCTTATGTTAATGCATCAGTTGAGCCATTCTGCACTTATTTTTTAATAGCACCCAGAAGTCAAATGTAAATACATAGCACAAAAAAAAACAACAGAAGCAAAGGCTACAAACTGTCGAAAAATAAAACCAAATGAAGATATGGATGCTTATATCCTAGAAAGATAAACCTTAGTAACAAGATAATGTCTGATCTTTAGTGTATTAGTGCAATTTCTGCTTAAACCATCCGGAGAACTTGAGTTTATCCCGGCTTGTAACCCATCCGGAAAACTTGAGTTTACCCCGGCTTGTTTGTTGATCAATCTTTAGTTTTCTGTGTGATGTTTTTCTCTACCATTATTTGCCCTTTTGTCATACATCACTAAGTCATTGAATTGTCTGACATTCTCCATTTTATAACTTTTAATTACCTCTCTGGTATCTTCAATCTATTCTACAATTTGTGGTGATAACCAACAGTTTAACTGTCCACCAGTAGTGGAATCAAGTCAAGTGGTAGGAAGGAACATGGAATATACCAACATTTATTAGTGCACCAGAAAGTCTCGAATGTGGCGCCGAAGCTCAAATAAATCGAAAGTGATATTCAAGTAGCAACCACTGACAAGCAAAGAAAACCAAAATTTTGTGTAATATTAAGAATGACGTTTGAAAGTATGTTCGTTATCAATAACCATAACTGACCATGAATACACTTTACATGGCGGGATCGGCTGGCTCAATTAGTTAGGTAGTTGGATTACCTAGAAATTCATACAAACCTATCACTAATACGGCGTGGATTCGCGTTTGGCTTTGTAATTTACAAAAAATGGTGCACTCGACTCGCAGTCGCAAGTGATAAAATTAACCAGTTTCTTGCCGGCTTCTTCCACCACTAAAACTGGTTGCTATGATATAGCTGAAATATTGCTGAAAGTAGCGTTAAACACCAAAAATCAAATCAAATCAAATCGCTTTACACGGAAAGTGCGTTGGTACAAGACATTGAATCATAACAACTCTGTGAACCAGTATCATTACGAATCGCCGTAGCGACGAGTTGTGATGCAATTAGTTCACACTACAGAAGAGACCTCATATAAAACTTGTATCACCACACTATGAATGTAATGCATTTATCTATTATTTTAATAAAACCACACGTTAGATAAGGATCGAAATAAAGTAAGCAAATGTGCACAATGCGCAGGAGACTACCTTTTGTTGAAGACGTCACTTTCATTCAGAAATGACACCGTACCGCTTAAATAACATTCAATGTCACAATATAATCGTCAGTCAACGCATCTTTTTGAGAAAAGTTGACAGTACAATTCCCGGAAGTATATAACTATGTCTGTGGAAACATATGATCCTGAATTTGCGACACATAATATGAATGAATGAGCATTAAGGAGACCTCGTGCGACGTCGCGCCATTCTTTTATCACCACATATGTGGTGATGGGACATCTTGTATCAGACATCTTGTATCAGACAGACTACTTTCTTTAATGTCAAACATAAAACGTACAGTGATGCATTAGGATGATACGCTATGCTACGGTGAGTACAGTTTCAGGCCCATCGTTTCTTACCTGTGGCTTATCTCCAAACCGTTTGATAAACGGAATTAATTCATTAAAGTTCTTCTTGAATCTTTCACTATTGTAAGCATACAGCACCGGATTAATAGCCGCCTTCGACCATAATAACCAATTCAAGAATTGCCATAAAGTCTTACTTACACAAACGTCACATAATGAAATTACAACAGTGGATACGGTGTATGGCGCCCAAGTACCGACAAACAGTAGTATTATGGCTGCTAGAAATTTAGCTGCTTTCATATCACGCTTCGGTCTGTTGTTATCTCTCCCCTGTATTGAGGTTGCGCTGCTTCGTATGAGTTTCACACTATTTCTTTTCCTTATCTCGCGGTAAATTATACAGTTGATAGTTCCGATGCAAATGAATGGAATTACAAATTCCACGAATGCCGTGGTAGTCGTGAATGCTTTATTGTTTGCAAATTGCACGTCGCAATCGTTTTCATCGACAATATCTTCTCCTGTCCAGATATCCCAACCAATGATGGCAGGCCCGTACAGGAAAAAAGCAATAAACCAGGAAATTAATATCTGTATATAGGCTTTCTTCATTGTTATTTTGATTGTGTAGTGAAAGCCTAACTTTAACAGAAAAAGACGATCACAACTGATAATGACAATCATTAAAACAGATTCGAGACCAAGGGTAAAGTCTATGACCATGTAAGTTTTACAGAAATGATAACCGAAATTCCAAGTATATGAATGTAAGGTAAATATAGCGGAGAATGACATACTAACTATGCAAAGAAGAAGATCTGTGACTGCCAGGTTTACTAGAAATGTGTTGTACACAGTACGAATTTGCTTGTCACGAACATATGCTATTATTGTTAGCACGTTGCCAGTTATTCCGAATATTATCACATTTCCTATAAAGATGCCAAATGGGATTATTAAATACAAAGGGAGGTTACTCTCTTCCTCTTCGACATTTGTTCTGTTAGCCATTTCTGAAATGGTTATCCTGAAAATAGAAGACAAAACTCAATGATCGTCAATCGTTATCGTCAGTATTAATTTCTTCTGTACTCAAAACCTTTTTCAACGTTTTGTCATTGATTGTCGAAATGTAGGGATTTGTCCATAACATCTATTGTCCTTCCACAAGTTCTGCAGGAAGTTCAAATGACGTAAGCATGATTCTATGATCGATGAGCACGTAATAATCGTTGTGTGTTTGTTTTGTTTGTCTTTGTTCGTGTTGTGACGTCCGTTACAATTTCCACATAAAGACGATGCTCAGTCCGTCTTTACTCCCAAATAATTGTTCCTGGGTCCTTGTCTAATTTATGTTATTTGTGTTTGTCTTTTATCGCTTATGTAAGCAATGCAATGATAAAATTCCCAATAAAAATTATATGGCACATGCGTATTCATGGTAAATTATGGACATCATCCCTGGGAGATTTAATGTATTTATACAGGACCGTGGTGCAAACAAACATATTGTTGCTCGTTTTGTTTCCTTATATATTCGTTTTTCTGTCTGTAAAAATACTAAAGACAACCAGTTATCGCCATGACGTTTGTAAATGTACATAGTATTGTGATTTATTTTACTATTGTTTTAGTATCAGAATGCCGTCAAACTGTCAATATGAAGGTCTGTGAATTTTAGTTAGGATATGTATTTCCATTACTTACTACCATTTCACATATAAATTAGAATTAAAACAATTTATGAAATCCATAGTTTGTACAATGTTTTAAAATGGACAATATTATGTATATTGTATTTTATCTCTTGCTATCGTTCGGGAAAACATGTTTGCGAAAATAATGTGACTCGTGTTAAAACTACATGCAAATTATGGATTCAATGAATAATTCCTTAATATTACTATTAATTCAAAATTCATATTTTTCTGTGGCACGTGTCGTTCTCGTTAACGCTTGATTGTACTCAGTGCAGAAGAATGTAAATGTTGCGAAAACTTTAGATTGACCAATCAATATTTTTTTAAATAAAAAAAAACAACAAAACATTGATAGTAAACATGAACCCAGATTGTTGGTGGGTTCTGTGTTAATCAACTTTGTTTTCTGTGTTGTGTGTTTGTTTTGTTTGTCTTTGTTCGTGTTGTGACGTCCGTTACGATTTCCACATAAAGACGATGCTCAGTCCGTCTTTACTCCCAAATAATTGTTGCTGGGTTCTTGTCTAATTTATGTTATTTGTGTTTGTTTACGTATAGTTGTGTCCAACATTTTGTTCTATTATATGTCTTTAAGTTCTTAGTTTTGTGATGTAATATGTCTTTAAGTTCTTAGTTTTGTGATGTAATATGTCTTTAAGTTCTTAGTTTTGTGATGTAATATGTCTTTAAGTTCTTAGTTTTGTGATGTAATGTGTCTTTAAGTTCTTAGTTTTGTGATGTAATATGTCTTTAAGTTCTTAGTTTTGTGATGTAATGTCCGCTACGATTTCTGCATATAAATGACGTTCGGTTTGTTTTTACCCCCAGTTGTTTGTAGGAGAGATGGGGTGTGTTCAACAAAATAGCTGATAGGGGGAGCTACGTAAAAAAACTCCTACTGAACGGAAAGCTAGCAGAGCCGCTACATAGCTTTCGCTAGCTTAAGCAATTTCTGCTAGCTTTGAATCCAAGATGGCGACTAAAACTAAAATTGTAAAAAGACTGTTAAAACGCAATAAATAGTCGAATGCATAGTGTCATCCGGAAATTAGATACATAATCGGGTCCATTTCACACACAGTGGCGAAATAGATGCGGGAAGACAATTCAGTGAGGATATTTCAGGAGATAATTCATTGTTCTTGTCAGTTTTTGGTCATGTTTTGCATTATGCCTTTGACTAAAGATTGGATGCAATGGATATCTTCACTAGCTGCATTGCTAGACAAATACGATTAGCTATAATGTTTCAAGAAATATAATCCATATGATTGACGGCATATTCGCTAACACTGCTACATAGCTATCCGTTCAATAACATTATTGCTATTTTACCTAGCAGCGCTAGGCTAGCTGCTATGATATTGAACGCAACGCTGATGTCTTATTTATGTTATGTTTGATTGCGTATATTGGTGCTAAATACGTCTTGGATATTTGTGTGGCACGGCTGCTGTCTTATAAGAAGTAGGAACTGTTTACCGTTCTCGAGCACCCGAGTTTTCCCCAGTTATTGGTGGGGTCTGTGTTGCTCAACTTTTTAGTTTTCTGTGTTGTGTTGTTTGGTTTGTTTGCCTTCGTCATGTGTCTCGTTTGCAGTGTTGGGTTTTCTTGATACCCTTTTCGGTTATTTATGAAAACAAAATTTTATATCATAGAACTGCATTGCAAATTTCCGCGATATAAATACAATAATTCCACCTTATATATGAATGCTGTCTTCTGACTGGTTGATAAAAGGGGTATTTTTTTTTACCAATCCTTAGTATTTTTCTGGTTTACCCACATCGCAGGGGTATTTGTCCTTGGTAATTCCGTATAGAGTGGTATTTGCCTATTTTTGGAAATCAAATGAACGAGGTGGTGTGAACCTGCCTGCATGCCACTGATTTACTGGCTGTTAAATATGCGGCGTAATTAAACAAATATATCCTGTTAGTGAGGGTTAATGAGTAGAAATTTGTTTATCCTCTCAACAGGTATTTTTCGCAAACAACCCTCACTAACAGGATATATTTGCATAAAACTACGTATATATTACGTTTGTTCAGTTTGGTTCTAATTGCTGAAATCACTATGATTAGTTTCGTCAATCGAATGGCATTAAAATCTATATTTACGTGTTCATTGTGATAATTTTAGATAAAGCTTTGATCTGTGATTTCTACAATGCTTTCATTTTTATCAGGAGAACTAGTTTTATTTTCAGAGAAAACCAAGACTACCTGTAGAGGCAATCGACATATTATACATAATTGGTACTGCCTATATTTATAAGGATGTCTATAAATCTTATATAATGGTGAAACCAGAAATTATTGGCCATTATATTGTCTGTTCTTCTTTGATTTGCGTCATCTGGTGACCCCCTTTGATAGTTTATGGGGGGACATTGTATTTTCTTCTTTGATTTACGGCTTCTGAATACCCCCTTTGATAGTTTATGGGGGGGACATTGTATTTTCTTCTTTGATTTGCGTCATCTGGTGACCCCCTTTGATAGTTTATGGGGGGACATTGTATTTTCTTCTTTGATTTACGGCTTCTGAATACCCCCTTTGATAGTTTATGGGGGGACATTGTATTTTCTTCTTTGATTTGCGTCATCTGGTGACCCCCTTTGATAGTTTATGGGGGGACATTGTATTTTCTTCTTTGATTTACGTCATCTGGTGACCCCCTTTGATAGTTTATGGGGGGCCATTGTATTTTCTTCTTTGATTTACGGCTTCTGAATACCCCCCTTTTTGTTATCTTCAAAGCTTCTTAGATGTCAAGTAGTAACCAGGTATATATTAGTATTTAATTGAAAGACAGGTGTTTGATGGTTGTTGTTACACTGGTTGTATATTATTTACTGCATATTACAAATTTGATGATACATAAAACATTTCAAACAATATATTTTTTTAGAAATATATGTATTTAAAGAAAGTAATATATAATTATCTAGTGATTAAGGTATCGACCCTTGTAATTCGTAGTATAGATGATAACAAAACATGTACTTAGTTTCAATGTTGGAGTGTCGTCAGGTACTATTTATGTTATTCTGACATTGACTGTAGATGTAATATTGGTATGTTGTTAAGTGGTGTTGCTAGGGTGAAATGAAGTGTAACGGGGACCTAATAGCAAATAAACGTATACGAATCCAATCAGGTCAATGGTTGTCTCTGGTGGAGGTCATTGGCCTGAAACTCAAGCATTAAATCGATTTGTGACGACATATTGTGTTCGGTCTGTCCGTCCGTATCTAAATAAATTATCATCCTATAGCTTAAACGGAAATATTTCAACACGTTACATGATTACTTATTCAATATGAAGATTCACGTGTTATTATGGCGATTATGAAGACCGTATTGTACTGTTTCAGGTAAAGTATTTCATCAAAGCGTTTATACAAGCAACCACTCCTACATGTTAAATATGAATTATACAGAACGTCTGATGATCACTACCATATTTGGATATCTGTATGGAAGTTTGAATGGACCATGTCTGAAGGAGTTATTATTCTTTTTGACTTGATGTGATGATGTTTAACGCCACTTTAAACAATATTTCAGTTATATCGTGGCGGTCAGTTTTATTGTTGGAGAAAACCGGAGTATCAGGAGAAAACCACTGATCTGTCACAAGTAACTGACAAACTTTATCATATAATGTACACCTCGCCATGATCGAGATTTGATCTCACAACATCAGTGGTAATAAGCACTGATTACATAGGTAGTTGTAAATCATCCTACTACTATATGATCACGGCCACGACGGCACCTCTGTTTTACTTGAAATGTGTGTAGTAAAAATCAGATATTTCAATAGAGATCTAAAAGTATCTTTCTTAAGAGATGTGACAGGATGAATACATCTGATTTTGTTTTAAGACAACCTTTGATTGCTATTTGTTCTTCTCTTATTTTTATCAACAATACTCCTGTTACAGTGAAGAACTTGTATGGGGGTTCATGTGGATGTGTACGCAATTTTGTTTTTGGGTTAATGTAGCTATATCTCTGCTGATAGAGCAAAAACAAGAAACCAATCACGTGTATGTTTGTTTTCGGAAATGTGGAACATCCTATAAATACACAATCTAATTCTAACTAGCCCTTAATGCTTAGGATCCAAAAGAACGTTGCGTCAAATTTAAAGCATTTTTAATGCAAATAAATGTGGATCCAGCAGGTTTTTAGATGAACATGGTAAACAATGCCCCTTTATATTATAATGTGATTGGTGATGTGTAAACAGTTGCATCCACGTTGTGTAGTTCTCCTTAATCTTAAACAGTCATACAAATTTAAATATCAATTCAATGATATACATGTAGTATATTTGGGTTGCTTCTCTTTTGGGAAAACTTTTAAATCAAATATTAGTGACATACGTGTACATGGTGTCCTTAATCTAATACTAATATGCATATAATAAAGTCTCGTCGTGTTTTAATTCATTCTACCGCCCCCTCCCAACCAAGACATATGTTAAAAAGTATTCACAAGCGGAACACATATGAAAATGTATCATGACTATTAATGGGATGTTTCAGTGCAGAGGGACAGATTGTACATGTGTGACAGATATGTTTAATGTGAGATACCGAAGGACACATGCATCTCACAGCGCATGGCCAGTTTTGGCGTCACGATCTGAAAAACGTTGCGTCAAAATCGTATTTTTCATAAAATTTCATAATTTTTTTTTCAATGCTACCCATTTCTCATCCATGTCTCTATTGCAACGTAGCGAATCTAGATATTCAAAATTGTACACATATACACTTGTTAAACCTTGGCAAATGTTATTTATGGAGGTTATGATTTAGTAACTATAGTCGACTCTGTGAGACTGGCTTACTTTCAGCATTCTGCTGGTACATGTTTGTATCCTTTGTTTATATATGTATCCGTCCTCCACGAGTAAAGCGACCGCCACAATATAGCTGAATTATTGTTGAAAGTGGCGTTCAACAACATAAATCTCTATCTCTCTCTCTGATCTTAGTTGATCGCTATTGGATATCTGTGTCATAAATGACCATGGATAGGTTCCATTTGTCGTAAAAACTTCCCGGTCTTATCCTCATTCATGACTTATCGACGGTTTTGTAACTGGATTACCACGACGGGTGCCACTAGTGCAGCAGGAACTACTACCCTTCCGGAGCACCTGAGTTAACCCAATGGGTTTCCTGTTAATAGATATTTAGTTTATGTGTATGTTTTGGAGATCGTTGTTTGTCCTTTTGTCTTTTTTCTTTTGACCATTGTGTTGTCTGTTCTTCTTCGATGTAAGGATTCTGATTGCCCCTTTAATATCTTCAAGCTCTTCTTAAGCTCTTTATAATGAAATATATCTTAACATCGAACGTAGCATATTCCTTAGTTGGCAAAACATTTTGTTTTTCGTTCAGAAATAACATGCATTCATGACTATATGTGGTACTGGTCATGGAATATTTACACACAGTCATTTACTAAGTAATGACGAACAACCAGATATAGTACGTGCAATTCCTATTAATATTTCTACGCTGTTTCTATTGCATTTTGGAACTGTTCCGACAGTGAAATGTTGTTGTTTTTTGTCTTTCACTTGATCACAAAAACATATTTTGACCGACTGGGTAGATGTTCATGATGTTCGCCAGACATTGTACAACGTCAACAATTTATCTGAATTGCTTACAGATGTCGCAGGCAACACAATTTTGATTTATTTTAAAAGACATTATGTTATATGCTAACATAATTATAGATACATTTTTTTTGTACTATGCGTTTCTAAATATGTTATTTTATTTTATTATTTTCTTTTTCTTTTCTTTTTCCTGCATATAATACAATTGTTTTATACTCAAATATGTCTTATCTACAGGGTCATCTAGTGGCGGAAATTAATTTACAAAGATTGTTCGCCGCGAAATAATGCTAAAGTTTGTATTGAAACCCAATCAATCAATCAATCGATCAATCTAATTAACAAGAGGGATTGCTTTGGTTCCCATTAACGGGTTTAATCCGCCACATTGTCTTGTATCCACATCAGGACATGGATTCTAACGTTATGTGTCCTGGTCGTGTTTATCTACAATGAGTTGAGGTTCGTTTTGTTGGTATCGATGGAATTGTTGACCATCACTGTTTAAGCCTTCTATTCATCAAATATTTACGTTAGACAACAATATTGTTAGCTGCTTTATCAGCTGGCACAAAACCAAAAGACAAATGGAAGCTTATGAGGACCTTATCAGGAACTTATATGAAGAGATGAGTGAGGTGAATATATACGAATAAATAACATTATAGTGGCACAATAATTTGATCATATTCTGTTCTAGCATTAACCAAGCTCGTACCGCATCACAATTGGGTACTATCACATAATGAATGTATATATTTTTACTCTGCTAAGAAATATATATACACACTCATACCTGCTATGTGAAATTTTCAAGAAAAAGTAAAAACAAAACCATCTTTCTATTTATCATTTCAAATTGGTTGCATTCATTTCTGAATAAAATGTGTCGAACCAAATGACTATGGGTGCTAGTAGATAAATATACTTACCTTGAAATATACAAGATACACCAACATGTATTCCTATCACTCTAACGTAAGGTATGCATTGTGCATGTTTTACGCATGCGTTTTAATAATCCAATACTTTCGACAGCCTTTGTTCTCGGAATATAACATCTTAATTGGAATCTTTTGGAGAAATTTATGACTATATTAACGCAGTTATCAAAGCCTTAGGAAGACAAGAAACGATTCTTTTGCAGAAAAAACCCCTATTGAAGAAGAAGCTGTTTACAAAGGAAAACCCGCGTTAATGACAATTTCAATTTTTATTACAATTAATGTTCATCCATATTATGCCTATTTACGGAAAATACACATTTAGTCATTTCAACATTGATATAGAGTAAAAGAAACATTACCTATGATGCTTGAATGACATATACAATTGTACCTATGGTGATATATAGCATTTGCTTACAAAGTGATATCCATAATTCCAGCTAACACCGACGAGGAACCCGTTCACAATCTTGTCATTTAATCCTGGCTACAATGAGGGGAAATGTTTTTTTTTTCTACCATGTGTCTGACATGACATGACCCTTATAGTTGAAACACAGCACATTGGCTTTGATTTCATCTACCCTTGAGTTCAAATGGACCAGATGTAATCAATCGGTTGATCATGCCAATCTCTTTAACCTATTAGCAATTCCTTACAGCTTAAATGTATTTTTTCAATGACCTTATGTTAATATCGTTGAAAAAGGCGATTACTAGTGATTTAATCAAGCAGTTATTTGATATCTACATTTTTGTTAATATAACGAACAGTTGTTTAATCGCATAACCTCCAATATGAAGCCTGCTATCCACAAGAAATACCATTCATTGAGGTCTAGATATTTTCTGGTGGGTATTATCAGTGTCGTCCATGGTAGCAGTGTATGACAGGTGAGGTGAACACATTACAAATCCTTGATGATTTTTTTTTGTTTCCTGTAGAGAAAGGGGGACAATACCAACAATACAATGAATTGTAATATTTATAATATATGATATAACAAATAGATGCAATGTCTCTTTTCGTGTCAAACGGTCGCTTTATCAGTGCAGTGTATGGTCATTTGTGTCCGTAAATCATATACATGTTCTAGTAATACAATTCTTTCTAGTTGACTTAGTTGTTCTGGTAGTGTTTTATCTTTTTTTCCCATTTTATTCCAGTTTGAATGAACCAAGCTTAAAATACAATACACATCAAAGTCTTATTACTACTCTGCTTTCAATCCCTTAAATGAAAACAGCAAATTGAATAAAACATTTCGACAAACGAATACTATCACAATTAACAAAAATTTAAATATCATTTTGGATAAATAGCACCTGTAAAAATACGGTGAAATCTCATATTGTTAAATTAAATTATAGAATTATAAAATTTTGAAATCCCTAAAATATTAAAAATCTAATACAAACCCATTGATGATGCAAACGGATTTGAGGATGGCCATGAACTATATATCCAGCTATCGTTGAGACAGCATGCTGCTTCTTCTCAAGTTTTATTGTAACTGTTGATGCCAATGCTGTTTTCCTGCTCTCAACTTTGTTTCAGCATCTGTTCAGGCTCCATTTAAGAAATGATCATTGAAATTGAAAGTAATAAAATCATTTCAATGCAAAACTATTGATATTTACAAAATACTTGTGGTTTTGACAAATGAGTCAGATTGTTACATGTATCAAAGCAAACATATTGGTAGACCAAGAGCCATGGTCTTTGAATGATAACAGATGCAACTGTAATATAAATGACCTTTTTTTCCTTTGATGCTTTTGTGTTTGTAGAAAACCATGGTTTTATTATCTGGAATTGTTGTTGTACCATACTCTATCAATCAGGCACTAAAACTTTGATGAATCAAAACACACATGTCTGAATGGTGTACAGTCTTTGTTACAAAACATACGCACCATGTGTTTAACTCACGAACTTATTTAAAAATGCATTTGTTTAAACAAGTTAATAAGTAAGAATCGTGGTATACCGTATGCTGAGTGTGAACCATATGTAAAGAAATACATTGAGGAACTTTGACAGGATAATGTGAACGAGCAACATCAATCCAAACTGCATGGAATTGTATACTTGTGGCAAAGCTCTATTTTACTAAAGTAAAACATACCGAAAAGACAATAGGGTATTATCTAATGTTTATGTGACACGAGGTGATTCATGGATGACACATGCTTTTAATTTAGATCTATGATCATAATCTACTTCAGTATTTTTTTCTATACGATGTGTTGCTTGACTGTCTAAATGTTAGTACTGTTTGATTAACACTATACATCTGAATCTTTCGGGGGATGATTTCAATTTTCTCATTATAAATTTTCCACACCTTGATAATAATATAGCAACCGCTCCCGCTATATGGAGTTTATATTCCATAATTTGTACGCTACATTCAAGCTTGCAGTTTGTATTCAGAGTAATCGGAGTCATAAGCAATTTTTAAAATTCCTTGCATTAAGCAAGGAATTTAAAAAATTGTCTCATCTTATCTTTCAATAAGGTCTTTCCGGAAGATATCAACAAATTGTTGAATATTATTCTGTGAGTTTCCTAGAGATGACGACAAATGTTATTGACATTTATATGTTGTTTTTAAATTGACTAGGGTTTCCCTATGATGTATTTCGATGGCCTTGTATAGTATCTGATATTTAAATGATGGTTAAAGTTATTAATAGCTCTTTAATAGAACTAATATTATACATATGAAAATGTCCGTCTCGCAAAGATCGAATGCATTATGCATACTGTTATAGCGTTCTTTACTATAATGATGTTCGCCTGGTTATGTGTGAGGATTGGAAATTTACTCACATGTGAAAAACGCTTGCATGAACACATCAATTCATTAAAAAGGGGTGTTTGGGCCAATTAAACTAGTTTAATTTTGTCTTGCAGGACCCGTACCAAGCGAGGAAAGTAAGCCGTCATGTATATGTTTGATAGGGATATCAATTATGCCTCTTTCGATGAGTTTTCGATTGATTTTTGGAAATGTTTAGACCGTATTGTTTTTTTTTTAATTGTATTTCTAATATACAATGTACCTAACGATGATCTCTAATGTGTATATTAATTTGTATAATAACATCGAGATATACTCTATAACTTATAACTTTGTTCTTTAATTTAATCTTATTATATGTAGATATTATTGCAGAGTTTGTTGTACAACTGATGTTTTTACTCCATAATTCTTTGATAATTGAGGGGGTCGCGATCGTATGGTAGTTGGATTTACAACTATATATGTAATCAATGCCTATCGCCACTGACGTTGTAAATCAACGTAAGATTATACCGAATCCCCCTCATGGTGAGGTGTAGTCGATACAACATTATGTCATAAAGCTTGTAAGTGACTTGCGACAGGTGGCTGGTTTTCTCCGGATACCCTCATTTCCTTTCAATAAAACTGACCGCCACGATATAACTGAAATATTACTGAAATTGGTTTTAAACACCATAACCCCCTTCTTAGTTAACTGTAAATTATTTAATAGATATTATATGTCTCAAAATTCTAAGATACATGTTTTGTATTGCAAAAGATATTGTTCAACAAGAAACAAACCAATTGGCCAATACAATAGTGGATCCGTTACCTACATCTTCATTTGATTTATTAATATTGTACTTGTTAATCGAATGGTCTGTGGTTTAGCAGTCATTTCTTAGAACATGGATATCAAGTTAATTAACAGATTTATTTACAACACAATGCAAGCCCACATGCTGTGGTACTACTTTACTACCTTTGAATCGATATAATAAAAATCAATAGGTTTTTTTTTGTTTTTTTTTCTTTCTTAAAATGGCAAACAGCAAATGATGATATTCCTAACATTAAAACTTTCGCTATCGTAAATTTGCAGGAAATTGTTCAACTGTTCAAGGTCACATATGGCATAGATACTAAATATTAGACAGAAATTAATACCTCGCTGCATAAAAACTATTTCCATATTTAATTAACTTAAAATATTGCTTAAGATCATATCAGGCTTATCAGTACGGAAATGAAATGTCTCAAATGGTTTCAGACAAGAAATATGAGCAATACTAACACTAAAAACCGAAGATTTACAAACTCTTTTCGTATTGCTCAACGGGAATTCTGAGAATTGGTGTTTATTACTAATTCATTCTTTAAAAATGTTTTAGCTGAAAACTACTATTATACCTATTTTGTCCCAGTATTGTTAAAAATGCTGTTATAGTGACAACCGGAACCTTTTAACCGTAATGGAAGCGGGAGGTTTGGCGCCGTAAAATCTGATTAAACCCACCATTTCTTTGGAAATGCCTGTACCAAGTCAGGGCCATTGCGGTTTTCCCAGTTTTCCGGTTGTTGACTTATGAGTTTTGCCTTTCCCTTTGGAAGGTTGCGCGGTGTTCGGTAATTTTGTTATTACCCTTATTGCATGCAATATAATTCATATAATATCTCATAAAAGGCGACTGTAAACTCCTGTGTAATATTCCGGTAATTGAATATTTATTACTGTAAAATATTAAGATACATTATTAACTTAAATATAATGACTCGGGGGACATTTATCTACAATTTTATGACAACACAAAACAACTTTAATAACCAAATATTATTGTTTCGTGTATATCATGCTATTCATCATAGCAAATACTAGGAAGTAAACGTTTGTTTTTTTTTCTTTCTCATCCTCCGCCATGTAATTTTCCATTTGATCTTACCGAGTGATGTCGTCAGTAACATCAAACTGACTTTGTTAATGAAAAATGCCTAGCAGTGTAACGTCCAATGCATTAGGACGTCCAATGTTCTTTGAAGGTCTCTACATACATAATCAATGTATTAATTAACTACTGCTATATTTACATGAACAAGATGAAACATGTCTTTGTGATACAGATAGTACAACTTGGTCAATATAAATACAGATTAATACATGGGCATTTCCATATTGGCCTGGTTTTCATCCCGAGACACCCATATTGGCCCGAGACGAAGTGGAGGGCCAATATGGGTCGAGGGATGATAACCAGGCCAATATGGAAATGCCAATGTATTAAACTATTTTTTACATACTTCCGACATCTAGAAAAGAGACACCCATATTGGCCCCGGCCGATATGGAAATGATCTTGTAGTAATTCAACCACCGGTTATTTTCCCGGGGTGTGAAAATATGGACAGTTTACTTCCGTCATATTGGTCATACAAAAATGCATTTATTTTAACTAAATATGTAATAAAGGGTTTTATTTCTCGTATTTGCCGATTTTTATCTGGCCAATATTGGTGTTTCAGATTCTCTCTAGATTTTGCACACATTTCAAAAATAAAATGGAAAAGTTCAGTCAGTGTAGTCTGACAAGACAAAATTGAAAAGAAGTGAAGGGTAAAAAACAATGCACAAGAAATAATGGATACTCTTGTAGAAGAGTTTATATTTAAAAGGTAAAGGATAAAAACAAAACCTGAGACAATATGTTATGATTAATTAAAATATATCAATATCTGATTATTTTCGTATTATTTGTTTCAGACAAGACATACATTTAAGCTTTATTTTCTTACATGGCTTTGGAGGAATTCGAAACTGGTTCTTCCAGTTGGAAAAAAGAAATATTAGTTAGATGATACCAAAATTGATTATTTTCGTATTAGCCTAGTTTTTAGTCCAATGATAGCTGTTTAGGCATGAAGTTAAAAAGATATAAAAGCAAAAGGAGGGAAAGACATAAAACAATATGCTATGGTTCATTAATAAATATATCATTACATGACCATTTTCGTATTAGTCTTTTGGTAGTGACCCTCGGACTTAATAACTAGGTTAATACATAAATCATCATGTAATAATATCATCGTTCTATCGGACTCACTATGATACTAGCGATAATGTAAGTCTCGACATATATTCACAACAGCTCTTATTCTATAAAAAAAAGTATAAATTAGTATTAAAATACAATCATGAATATATAATCAACAAAGGGAAAAAAAATAAAGTACTATACATTATCTACAACAGGAGAGAGAGGGTTACATTTAAACAAAATATAAGTCTACTAAAAGTGATTTGGTTTTCTTTAAATATGTTTACATATTTGTCTGATTCCTCAAATTACCAGATTTGTAAATATTTCTATTTATACAAGTCTTTCTTTTTTCATTGAAATAATTAAATTTTAATAGATAATGGAAGAAATCAAGGCGTGATACCGTTATAAATAAATAATAGGGCGAACATAAAAGCAGGGCTTTTAATACGTCTACTTGCCTTAAAGAGGCTTTTGCAGTAGGCACTACCGACAACATTTGTGGTCGGAGCTTATCATAAAAAATCCCCCTTGGAATAAACATCATATTTTTGAAACTTTATGTAACATTGAACAAAGAAAACATGATGAAAATAATCTTTTTGTAAATTAATCTGATCCTCATCACAATTAAAATATATCTGACAATAATACATTACAATACTTAAATGAAAATACTTTGATGATCCGACAAGCATTGAATGTACAAAGCATAACCGAATTGCTTCAAGTAGACATATGGACAAAACTATATATCAAATATATTGCACTTAAATATCAATTATAACTATTTTCAAGTCGTTAGTATTTTAAAATCATCTACTCCATTAAGCCTTATTGTTTTGTTACATTTGAATACAAATCAACAACATAATTGATTAAAAATTTTGTATTTATTTTGGAGAGGCAAAAAGTCAAAGCTATTAGTACTGAAATCAACCGACAAAGAAACATATATTGCAAATACATATCATTAGTTAATGACTCTGAATGTGAAAGGTTAGGTAAAGTTTAAATACACACATAACATTACAATATTTTAATTAATCAAGTAGACTATTTGTATAAAGAGTATAAAATACTTAAAAAGAACGATGACATTCCTGTTAAGAATAAACATCAATAATCCACCTCGTTTGTAAGAATAAAAAGAGCTTGACCGACCTTATTTATAAACGTAAGAGGATGTATAATTCATGTATTCTATAGGCTATAGTTGGAACATTCATAATGTCATGTGTACTGTTGATGGTCCTCTGTCATCTTACAGATTAACTACATATCATATTTTGTTATCTCAGTATTAATAGGCACGATGTATACAAAGTCTACAATAACCTTGACATTACATATCATAGATTATTTTTTTGTTTTTTTGCAATGCTTTAATTTCAAATGGAGGAACACAATTGTAAAGTGACGAAGATGCTACCTTGACAATATGCATGCAACCATAGCATTTCATTTACACGCAACTAATATAACACAAAACAACCAGAATATATGACGTTGAAAATCCAGCTTCTGACTTGGGACATACATAAACATGTTGCGGTGTTATATCTGTTATATGTATGTATCGACCTGACATAGTAACTATGTAAATCTTTTTAAGTAATATTTCGCGTATCGTAGAATGATTTAGGAATGAAATACAGTTATCTTTCTTTGAACATATGCTTAAAATATCTGCTGTAATAAAGATGTATTGGCTAATTGATGCGATTTACCTACAATCTGGGAAATCGTAATGTATGTATTGATTTTGTGAACCTGTCTCCGACAGTCGAATAATGTTTCCATCTTGTCAGGTGTACGAATTGAATAATTTGCCGTTACTAATCTCATATAGTGTTGGTAATAGAAATCAGCAACTATTACGTGATGGTTGTAATTCCCCTCTTTCGTGTTGATGTACTGAAGTGTTGTTCTTCTACTGACTTTGGAGACCATATTTCATATTATTTGAGAAGTAGTCATTTAAAAAATGAGGAAATAATTGGCTTCCACAAATAAATCTTACATGTGAAATGGCTATGACTCCCACACTTCAACATACATTCCCACACTTCAGTTTATAAGTTAAGTAACCCTTTGTTATGTTCAAACTTTTCTTAATTAATAAATATATGTAGGTGTTGTTGTAATTATTAGTTGTCAAAAATGATGGGGTGTTTATGGTTTGAACAAATTGTATAAAACTGCAACTATGTTATTCAACTAATTAACTTTTCGATCTGATCAGCTTTAAGATGATCGGTATTCTAATTCATGCAGTTTGACTGAGATGCAACATGACTGTACAATACGGGGGTATTTTGGTACAAAAATTCAAAGCACTTGAACACGTAATTCTACATTAAACAAAAAAGTTAAGAACCGCTTTGGAAAAATAAATTTAATTTATTACAAAAAATAATTCTAATACGATGGATAACTACTTGGGAAAAGTTTAGCATTGAGGTAAATGAGTAAATAAAAATATCATTTCAACCAATTTTCATCCGTCAGTATGAAATCACTGCACCAGGATAACTTTTAGCGATACAGATTAGAATTTCATCGCGGTATCTTAAATCGATCATTTTCTGATCAAAGAAAGATCTGTAGATCTGTCATACATGTAGCTAGTGTTACCCAAAAACCATAACATAGCTCCATTATGAAAACATCAGTGCAGCCTTGATTCATTGGTAAAGATAACAGGTCTAATACGGAGTACACGAAAATTGGCAATAAATAAATGTTTGAAGATACCAAAGAGGCAATCAAAACCTAAATAACAAAAAGGACAGACAATAAAATGGCCAACATAAAAAGGTCAATGGAAAAAAAAAACGATCTACAAAACATTACACAGAAAACTAAAGATCGAACAAACGTGTGGCGAAACTAAATACGATAATTACGGTGGTGTAATGTACATTGGGGACGCAAGACTCATTTTCGTTAATGCACATCAAATGCATGAGATTAGTTTCTAACAGTCTGTGTAGAAATCCACATCCTTGATCAACGTGATTGCGTATAGCACCCAATTTCGTTTTGATAGCAATGTTATTTGACGGGTTGTTGTAATTCAGACAATTCCTTGTCTCCGTCTTACACATAGTCTGTCGGTTAGTTGTCCAGAAACTTCCGATTATTGCATGACTAACGCTAAACTTCTGCACTATATTGTCGTTGTGAAATACCACTTCGCAGAAAATATATGGCTCTCTAGGCCACCTCTTCTGTCTTCTCATTGGCATGTTATAATGTTTATGTTCAATTCATACACACTTACCAAGAAAACAATTCTCCACAGCTATTTTAAAATTGCAAGTATTGAATGTCATGTCTACAATGAAAATACAAGAAATGTCATTCATCAGTAGCAATATCCCAGCCGCAACAGCGTATGCTGTTTTCATTTCACAATTCATACGTTATTAGTCGGGGGGTTTGTTAGCAGTACAGTGATTTTCTAGATAAAGGTTCATTGCTTACGCAAAACAAAAATTACTCAAACAATGCTAGGTTTACTTGACCCGTAGCAAAATCTACGGTCATAATCTTTAACTGGTTGACCATTACGAATTAATCATTTCGCAAGTGGTTATGGGTCTTTTCACATTTACTTAGATTTGATTACCCTGTCAACGACAATACTTTTACCGGAATTGACTGTGAGTAATCAAATGAAATTACTTTCCTTTCGTGAGATCGGTTTTTATTTTGTCCGTGTAGCTCAACTTCTAGTTTTCTGCGGCTTTTGTCCTCGTGTATCTAGTGTTGCCTACTTCCCATGGTTGTATATCTTTGTTTTTCCCGTTTTTGTCCCCGTGTATCTAGTGTTGCCTACTTCCCATGGTTGTATATCCTTGTTTTTCCATTTTTTGTCTCGTGTATCTAGTGTTCCCTACTTCCCATGGTTGTATATCCTTGTTTTTCCAGTTTTTGTCTTCGTGTATCCAGTGTTGCCTGTTTCCCATGGTTGTTTATCCCTGCTTTTCCCATTTTTGTCCCCATGTATCTAGTGTTACCTACTTTCCATGATTGTATATCCTTGTTTTTCCAGTTTTCGTCCTTGTGTATCTAGTGTTGCCTACTTCCCATGGTTGTATATCCTTGTTTTTCCAGTTTTCGTCCTCGTGTATCTAGTGTTGCCTACTTTCCATGGTTGTATATCCTTGTTTTTCCAGTGTTTGTCCCCGTGTATCTAGTGTTGCCTACTTCCCATGGTTGTATATCCTTGTTTTTCCAGTGTTTGTCCTTGTGTATCTAGTGTTGCCTACTTCCCATGGTTGTATATCCTTGCTTTTCCATTCAGGTTTTTCTAACGTTTATTGTGCTATCTTGTGACTCGCTCAACACCGTTGTAGCTATCATTATGTTATGAATGGCATTACTTGGTTATTATTCTTAATAGTCGAGAAGTTATGCTGACAATTTTAAAAACGGCCGTCCCTGCAGTTTAGCATTCTAATATATGCGTTTTAAAAATATAGTGTTGCATTGTACCAACACGTATGTATGACATAATATTAATGAATTAGTGGTTATTTGTGAGACATCATCGACTTACTTTCTTATACACTTGTTCTTATTTCGTTGTATACCATAATTAAGGATGCCTTTGTTTCGGGCTTTTAACTTAGTACAATAGTATGGTACTTGTCTCTGTGTATGTCTGTGTCTTATCAAATTGTTGCAGATGAATGATAAAAAACTAGCTCTAATGAGACCCACAGAGCTAAATATTATGCTTTCAAACAAATGTCTAGTTATTCCTTTACGTCACTAATGACTGTACCCCGGATACATATTAATAATATAGTATTGCTCCCTTCTACAAGAAGTCCATTTATTACATCTATTGTAAGAACGAATTGTGTGCAGATACAAAAAGGGCTAATCAGAAACTGGTAATATCTTAAGTACAGACAAAACAATGACCGAAAGAGAAGAAAGACGAACAACGATATACAAAACATTAGACAGAAAAACAGAGCCATTCAAACGAACCCACTAAACACCGGGAGGTGGATACATCACCGCTAGAATACTGTACGTGAACGTCACGAATCTAGTATCT
Source organism: Gigantidas platifrons (assembly GCA_002080005.1). Classification (NCBI taxonomy): domain Eukaryota; kingdom Metazoa; phylum Mollusca; class Bivalvia; order Mytilida; family Modiolidae; genus Gigantidas; species Gigantidas platifrons. Next base: position 157,044 of record MJUT01031121.1, read on the forward strand.
GCATTAGTTCGATCGAATTCGATGTTAGCAGTATTGCGATAATGAAATGATAAATAAACAAGACAAAAACAAACGACACGAAAACAAAAACAAAACAAAAAACATTTGAAAAAAAACACGAAATGAAAAAACACACCATCGGAACAGTCCCAGAATCCAATACAATAATCATAGTAACAAGAACAATGTGAAATGCAAAGAACAATAACTACCCGTCAGTTTTAATTACGTCGATCGATTGTAAGGTGACATCGTAGCTTCTATCTTTTTTCTTTTCAATTAAATTTTTTATTCAAAGTCTTTACATTTGTTAATGAGAAAAACATAAAATACCAGTACCTTATCCTGGCCTCGTTAATATAAGTAGCATGAATAGATATGGTGTTAGTTGTTTTAGTACAATATACAATTAAGATCTATCAATAAATTCAATTCGGATTTTGAGAGTCATTTCATGTTTGTTTCTAATTTTTGGTTTGTTTATTTACTTCCGATATGCTTTCGTTTTGACCCACGTGTTGGGAGGTTTGAAAAAAGTACACAATGTTTGTTTGTTTGTTTGTTTGTTGTTTTTTTTATTTTGATAATCAATATTGTATGTAGAATTATATTACTATTCAATACAACGACTGAGGTATAAAATATACGGTCTTCCGAAATTAATATATCTGGAGAATATCTAAGATTGAAAGAGAGCTACTTGAAATCACTCTCAGTTTCCTATACAACAACAACATTCAACTTTAAGTAATTAATAAGATCGCATCTGATTAGTCGATGACAAAACTTAACCCGATGATGATTGGCTACTACTTTTAAAATAATTGGGAAACACCATTTCTATTTTATGGTGTCTGGAGAAGCTTTGGAATATTATGTTCCCCTCTCGTGACTTTTTGCGCGGTGATTATAACGTTTTATCAAAGAACGTTACTAGGGGCGACAGCCAATCAGAAAAGACATTATCTGAATAATTAGGTATATTTTTTCCCAAAGAAATTACACGTAGACTATTGAGCGTTGTCTTTCAGTACGAATTGATGTCTTTATGTCCAACATCTGGATCTTCTTTGTTAATAAACGGAAAAAATATTTAATTTATTTCACATGTTTATAAATAATATATCATTTTATGTAGCTACTTGTAATCACTAATCGGACAGATTTAATCTCCGATATATGTAATAGATATGTCGGGTTTTGCCTCTTTCTATGATGTATCTGTCCTTCTTCAATTTAAGGTTTATGATTACACATTCGGTATCTTCAAGTTTTTCTTAATATTTTCATAAAGTGCATTATTAGATAGTGGAGACGTGCAAATATGTAAATAAGTATTGTTTTTGATATGATGCTATGACTTTCTTGGAAAATCAGATATAACAACATTTTAAACAAATATATGTGTTAACTCCAAAATAGTTCCGTACTTATCACTACAAGTGTAGAAACGCATGTTATAGCCATTATTATTTTCTTTGTATGTAGACACTTAGTGTTCTGACACTGATACGGTAAGAAAAACAACTTGGTAAAAAATAAACATTAAAGAATACTGAAGGGGCAATACAAAATGACAATCTAGAGAAAATGGCAACATGGGGTAAACTAGACGAAGAAAAACAAAACAAAAACACGATATGTGTTGGACGCAACTATACGCAAGCAAACGCAAATAACGTATGTAAGACACTAACCCTCCAACAAACAACTGGAGGTACAGTCGAACCTAACAAACACAAATAACGTATGTAAGACACTAACCCTCCAACAAACAACTGGAGGTACAGTCGAACCTAACAAACAACTGGAGGTACAGTCGAACCTAACAAACACAAATAACGTATGTAAGGCATTAACCCTCCAACAAACAACTGGAGGAACAGTCGAACCTAGCAAACACAAATAACGTATGTAAGGCATTAACCCTCCAACAAACAACTGGAGGAACAGTCGAACCTAACAAACACAAATAACGTATGTAAGACATGAACCCTCCAACAAACAACTGGAGGTACAGTCGAACCTAACAAACACAAATAACGTATGTAAGGCATTAACCCTCCAACAAACAACTGGAGGAACAGTCGAACCTAACAAACACAAATAACGTATGTAAGACATTAACCCTCCAACAAACAACTGGAGGAACATTCGAACCTAGCATCGTTTTTATGCTGAAATTCTAAAGGACATTACAACACATAGAGACAGGATAAGACTACACAAAAAACTTAATAGATGGGGAACACGAACCCCACAAAACAAAACGGGAATACCTCAGTTGCTGCCGAAGGGTAAGCCGCTCCTGCTTATAAGACACCCGTCGTGTTACCCATATATACGCAATCTCCATTTCTATTGAAATTGCACCTGTGAAGATCCACGTTTTTTTCTATAAAGAGCAATATAAAGCTACATGGATCTTAAACATCGATGGATCATGTATTATATCAGATATATCATATTAAATTTACAAACGTATTCACATACAGTTGAATACATGCAGAGAATTCAGTTGAAAGTAGTACTGCGGTATGTTTCTATTAGGTACAATTACGTTCCATTATCGTTTCCAAGAAATTAATTGATGTGTGCTTAACTCTGATGATGATATGAACAGTCCATATTCAATTCCTTTTTTACGATAATAATCTCAATCTCTGGGGATTATAATTATACTCCACCTTCTTAAACATATGTTTTCGTTTCATTAACCGTATTTTGTATTTTTGGTCTGAAATCAATTAGTTAAGTATAGTATTATTTCACACAGGTGAGATAATATCCATCTCTAGGGCACGATGCTTTGTTGTATCATTTAGACACACAATTCGTAGTAGTCAAGTTGAAGTCAATATGTAGTAATTTTTACGGTCACCATCATAGCTTGAATAACAGTTACGGCATATGAATGTTACATATGACTATGCGTCGCAGTCGCAATATCGACCACTTTTTCTCTTCTATGACCATTCAAAAGAGTTTTCACACGTGTAATACCAGAGGTGTCACTAGTGGATCAGAAACCACTTTCCCTTCTAGAATACTTGAGTCGCCACCGGTTTGATATTATTAGTTTATGTTGTAAATACCACTACCATTGTCATGTAAATGCGGTGCTCGGTTTGTTTGTATATGTTGTGTACAAGTTGTAAGTTTGTACAAATCATAATTTGTATGAACATTCTGTACAAATTATAATTTGTATGATATTAGAGAATACAAATTATAATTTGTACAAAATCAGCATAAAAAATCACTTATAACTTGTACAAATTTTCTTATATTTGCAACTATTTAAAGTAAAGAAATTATTAAGATGCATAACTACCTAACTTATGGAACTTTTAAACCTCCGGTTTTATTAAGACCTTTAAATAAAGTGATTTTGGGTGAACAGTTCTTTCAAATAAGGGTCATATTTGAGATTCAGTTAAGTTGGGAGGTAAAAAAACTGTAATAATGGTTAATCAGCAAGATAGGTGTTACCGTGAAGTGTTGGAGCTATCCAGGAATAATACTTCCAAACACAATGTTCTCTATACCAAAGAAAAAGTTGATGAACTCATAGACAAGGTTCTTCATGCAAAGACTGTCTTAAAGAAAAATGACCAGGAAAGACATTTGTTGAAGAAATTCGATGTCATGCAAGTTTCTGGAATGCAAAAGCTCATACGAAGACAATTGAACGATCTAATACTGAATACTATATTTTACGGTTCACTGACTTGGTTAAGGTTTACGTCCGACTTAGCCATATCTCAGTAACTACATGAACTAGGGTCATGTAAACTTGCATGCAGGTGCATGTATGGCAGTCTGTCAGCATCCAGATGGAATTAGGTCACTGTGACCTACAATGTACAATTCGCTGACTTTTAGTCATATATTTGTAACTATATGTATTAGGGTCTTGTAAACTTGCATATGAATGCATCTAAGGTAGTCAGTCAGCATCCAGACAAAATACGGTCACTGTGACCTATATTTCATGGTTCACTGAATTTTAGTTATATCTTATAACTATATGTAATAGGGTCATGTAAGCTTGCATACAGGTGTATCTATCGTAGTCTGTCAGCATCCAAGTGTAATTAGGTCACCATGACCTATATTTCATTAGTATTTTCAAACAAACTGCAGAATGAGGCGAACTTTGCAATCGGTGATTGCCTGTGTTACAAACTTAAACTTCGTTTTCAAGAGATTGAAAATAAAACAACAACACGATAACTTACTTTTAATGGCTTGTATTTCTGTTGTCTTTTTGGTGTCGAATTGCTCACAATAGCTTTTGTCTTGCCTGGAGCCATGTACAGAACCCTGTACAGTGGAGGTTCGTCCATGTTGAAGACTTAGATGTTCTCTGTGTGAGGTTTTGTAATTTACTGGTTTGTTGGATCGTTGTCTCATTCACATTTATTCCACATCTCAGTATTTCTATTAAACTTGCAGGTGATCCCATTCAGTATTCCGTAGCCATAGAAGACATGTACCCTTTAATAAAGACAGCACATATTGGAGGTGGTCATGGAGGGATTCACAAAACCAATAAAGAGTTTGCCAATATTAGCAGGGAAGCGATCAGAATCTTTGGGAGTAACTGTGAGCAATGTATCCTAAAACGAAAGCGCTCTGAAATTTCAAAACTAGTTGTGAAACCAATTCTGTCAGCTGATTTCAATTCTAGAGGTCAGGTTGATATGGTTGATTTTCAGTCTGTACCCGATAATGAGTATAAGTGGATGATGCACAACCCCTGAAATTTAAGAGAGCTGCTGAGGTTGCATACAACCTTCTTGATATATTCCTTTTGTTAGGGGCCAATCACATTCTTCAGAGTGACAATGGGAGGGAGTTTACTGCCAACATTATAACTGAACTCAGATCACTATGGCAAGAACTTGTAATTGTTCACGGCAGGCCAATGCACCCACAAAGGCAGGGTTCTGTTGACAGGGCCAATGCTGACATTAAAGAAATGATAATATCATGGATGAACGATAATGACACAACCCAATGATCTGAAGGATTAAGATTTGTGCAATTTCAGAAAAAACGATCCCATCACAGAGTCATAGATCAACCTCCATATAAAGCTTTGTTTGATGCTGACCCAAAAATTGGCGTGTCTTCTTCTATACCCAAGGAATTACTTCCTCAGCTAGAGACTGAAGAAGACCTTGAACAAATATTAGCAGATGCAGGTGAAGGTGATACAACAGATGGCACAACTGATGACGATGAATCTGCTATCTCCCCCGATATATCTGAGGCAGATACAGATTTCAATATTCCCTCTGCCGAAGCACTTCAGTCTACATAATCTTTAGTTACCACTGAAATCGCCCCCAATAGTGAGGAAATACCAGTTGTTCAAATACTAAATCCTAACAATTCTGATAATGATGTTCAGTTGGTTGAACCGGTCAAGGATACAGCTACGTCTGAAATTGCAACAGACATCACAGGAACGCCTATTCAACATGCACGAAAACGAGCCCTATCAGGACAGCAAATGCAGGCCGAAAAACTGATGAGAACCACAAAACGAAAGTTAAGTGAACTTTCTGTTGGAAACAAAGTAATAATTCCGATTCCACAGTATGATCGTGGACCAACTGATCCTAGAAATATATTGGGTGTACTTGAAGTGGTATCTGAGTATGGCTATCGTGTTGGCACTTCTGTTGGGACATTGTCAGGGTATCTTTGCAGGAACCAAATAGAAGCTGTAAATGATACGAGTCTTAGCATCTCAATGATTCCATCTATACAAATATCCTTGCCTGAGGCAGTTCACAAAATTCAAAAACTTGAGGTCGGGGTTATCTGAGTTGCAAGTGCAAAGGTGGTTGCAAAACTTCAAAATGCAAGTGCATAAAAAATATCCTGTGTAATTCACGTTGTCATGGTTCTATGACATGCTCAAACAAGTAAATTTGTAAACTGGAAGTTGATTGAACTAAAAGTACTTTTGACATGATTTTGTAAAATATTGTTAATGTGTTTTCTTCTTTATTAAAATCAGTTTGTATTCATATTAAGAATTCCTTCGTACAGTACAGTAGCAAATAGGTAAAAAATTGTACAAGTTGTAAGTGATTTTTAGGCTAATTTTGTACAAATTATAATTTGTATTCCCTAATTGCATACAAATTATAATTTGTACAGAATGTTCATACAAATTATGATTTGTACAAACTTACAACTTGTACACAACATATACACCAATTAATACTGGCCTCGAACACTCAGATTATGTATGTGTCGCTTAACAGAAACATGATGAGTTACAATAGTGCAGGGAAGCTGTTCGAATCAGATGAGTTCACCTCCGGTTTTATCGGTGTCGATAATGTTTAATAGGAGAAATTCCTGTACATCACCACTAATGCTTGATTCCAAGACAAATGAAGTCGCCGCAATCGAACGGCACATGTGTATTTGGTTTTAGGAAAAGTTGTAAAAAAATAACACTCTAATACTACCAAACAGTCCATTGAAACTGATCTCATCAACATGCTCGAGTTTTTTATTGACAAAAAGAGTTTGAAGCTACCAAAGGGGTAGTCAGAATACGTATATCGAAGAAGAACAGACAACACAATGGTCAAAAGAAAAAAGGACAAAAGCACAAACAACGATCTACAAAACACACACATGAAACTAAATATCGAGTAACAGGAACCCCAATAAATACAGTTGGTGAACTCAGGTGCTCCGCAAGGATAGGCAGTGTCTGCTCCACAAGTGGCACAAATGACATCATCTAGATAGCGGAACGTGAAATTAAAGGATTGGGTTAGTTTCTTTTCGTTGTTCGTTAGAAGCCGCTGTATTAAGTCTGCCTCATTTGAATAAATGAACAAGTCGGGAAGACGAGGATCATAGTTTGTACCCATAGGTATATCGACTGTCTGTTGAAAAACACGTCCACTAAAGATAACAATTATGACTTCTCAAGAAAAACGAAAAGAAGCTAGCCCGATCCTTTAATTTCACGTTCCGCTATATAGATGATGTCGTTTCACTATATAGTTATAAGTTTGGTGATTTTGTAGATCGCATCTATTCCAGCTTGATAAAGGATAAAATAGATACAGATATGTCAGCTTCATACCTGGACCTACACCTCGAAATTGACAGTGAGGTGCGGCCAAGAACGAGGTTTTACTACAATGACCGTTATGGAATATCCGTGTCACAAATGACCACGGATATGTTTTACTTGTCGCAAACACTTCCAGCTTCTTTCCTCATTCATGATTCTGATTACCCCTTTGGTATTTTCAAACTCTTCTTGTCAATAAAAAACTCGAGCATGTTGATGGTATCAGTTTAAGAGGACTTATTGGTAGAATCAGAGTGGTTGTATTTTTACAAAATAAGATATGTCCCTTCCTAGCACAAGTTACCTATGTGCGATTGACTGTCATAGCGAAAGTTGCGAGTTGGATTATTGATTTTACTTTATATGCAATGTGTATTGCCTGCATGGTCCATGCGATATCTCTTCCCAAGCACAAACAAAACAAGTTTGAAGATACCAAGGGCGTAACCAAAAGCGGGAAATCGACGAAGCATTGACAATACAATGTCCAAAATAAAAATGTCCACTGTAAGGAAAACGAAAGATTGAGCAACATGATCCCTTCTAAAACATGTTGTTCATATTATGAAATATTGAGTTTTTTGTTTGTAAAGTATTTCAGCAATACATTGTGAAAAATAGTTTGTTATAACGTTGTCTTTTATTTGTACTTTTAATATTTTGCTGTGTTTGTTTGTTTGCATATCCGTGTGTTTCCGCTTGCAGTATTGTTGTTTGTTTATCTGTATCGTCCGCGGACTCGACAATCTGTCAGCCTTGGTTCCTCGGTGTTCTTGTTAAACACATAAACAGCCATTGCTTATTGTCACATGCATTGGGGCTTAATAATACATTACTTTAATAATCTTACGTATTACAAAAGAAAATAAATGAAGTTTGATGAATTTCATTCAATTTTGATTCCTTCTCATAAATAACTTCAAAAATAATTAAGAAAATATATTGGAAACAATCAACAATGTTTAACGTCTCGTTGATGTGACATAAACTCAATTGCTTTTTCTTAATTGACTGAAAACTGTAATTAATAATATAATGTAGTTCACTATACAGACTCGTGATTGTTCGGTTATTAAACACAATATAACATGCTATATTCCTAGTCTTAATCATACCTTTGTTCGATGTCTGCCTTATTTCAAAATAACGTGTCGTGGGCACTACATTTTATATCTAAGTTTTTCATTTTTTTTATCAAAACTATCCATATGGTATAATATGATTTTATTCTTAAATATAATCAGAAAAAAGATAACAAATTAGCCCATATCTTTAATTCTAGCTGCAGCTATATGTTCTGTCATTGAAAAATTCTCGATTCGGTGATTATCTACATCGCATCTATCCTAATGAGCTTAAAGTTAAGGATACTACTTATACTCAAAAGTCTGCTTCTTACCTTGACCTTTACCTTGAAATCGTCAACGAAGGAAGATTAAAAACAAAACTCTGCGACAAATGACTTCACTTTTCTAGTAGTCAACATCCCTTCATCAGTAGCAATATTCCAGCATCACCAGCTTATGGAGTTAACATTTCGCAACTCCTACATTATTGTAGAGTGTGTGTCCAGTACAGTGATTATCTGGACAGAGCTCAGCTGCTGACGGAAAGCTGCTAAAACAAGGCTATATTGCTCCCAAGTTGAAGTCATCGCTACAATAATAATACGGTCGTCATCACAGTCTGGTTGAACGTTACGAACTATTCATATCTCAAATGACAATGAGTGTTTTACTGTTTACAAAGAACACTGCCAATATGTTTACCAGACTTGATTATATATATGTGCAACATGGCGGGTATAACTGCTCACTCTTGGCGAGTACATGATATCACCCTCTGTGTTTTGGTGAGGTCTGTGTTGGTCATCTTTTTAGTTTTAGTGTTGCCATATAATATGTCTTTATGTTCTGAGTTCCATGTTGTGATGTCTGTTACGATGTTTGTAGGAGGGCTCAAGTCTTATTTACGTTACTTGTGTTAGTTTGCGCATAGTGGTATTCAACACTCGTTGTCTTCCGTCTTGGGTACATTATGATGTTTCCTTCTATGGATTGTCCATTTTTTTTATTAACCCTCGGTATTTTCGAACATTCATTTGTTAAGTCAATATCACGAAAAATAATTTGGAGACAAATAGTTACTTTCTGAATGATAATAAGCAACGAGATGAATACAACTTCTTCTCTTAAATTCACATTACAAAAACAGTTATAGGTATATACCACAAAATACAATAAACAATGCTATAACGGATCCAAACGGATAAGGTACTTAACATAGAGATTGTTTGCATCCTATTGGAATACGATTTTCACCCATGAAGACCATTCTATTAATTCTCTTCCTGTGAGTTTACGTGACAACAAATACACTACTTGATCCTACTGAACTGTAAACAGTCTCTAATTTCAATAATGTAACTTTACAGATCTTAGATCTAACAGATAACATATTGGTCTATGATGATCTATCATTCTGATGGACAGCTAGCAGGTTTATAGCGGATGCCAATATTGAAATGCTACTTTATTGTGTTTTCCATTAGCAATTAATCACTACTTTATATTTTACCAGGATTATTTATACTTGAAATACTCCTTGGGCTAGTTAGTCACCAGGGAAAATACCTGCCATGATAATAACAACATCAGTTTTGTATAAAGTGTTCATTGTGTATTTCTACAGTTACTGGATGTAGGTAATAAAGTAATTATGTCCCCCTGCAGGGTTTGTCAAAATGTTCTGTTAAGCACAATGGAAAAAAAGACGATCGTTGCTTATTAGATGGAAATGGGAATAAGATAGGTAGTTAGAAGCAATTTTTTTTCTAATAAAAACGAAATACAATAATATAAAACAAATGCCACCGATGTTAAAAAGGTTGAAGGCATTATACATTATAAGTCAAGTAACAGTAGTGCATCTTATGACTATGGGTTTTGGACAAATACTCAAGACACCCAGGATCCAGACCACACACCTGGATTGAAGCTTAGAGAATACGTAGACGGCACCTGATAGACAGATCTCAATAAAGGTTAAATTGATATCTGAAGCATCATGGCATCTTGTTCTCTTTAATAACAACATGAAGATTATCAATATATTCAACATAATAAAAAGGATTGGTTATCAGGACTAGCCTATTTTTATCATCTCCTACGACATGTTAATCTTTGAAAACAAAAATATATACTAGTAATCCATTGTGTATAATACACTGTCCATAAATGATCGGTTACCGTAAACGTGGAATTCCCCTCGAAAGGTATCAATGTAACAGACAACCACAGTCAATTGAAAAAGACAATCTCAAGTGAGAATTATACATCTCTAAGGACACGACAAGATACATCTTGGTAAATTATTCGTGACAGATACGTCTGAAGTCTAAGAGTTGATTCACATGTGGATTAATTATTACTTTTATGCCAGATGTAGCTCCCCATTTTTCAGAATTATCAGTCACATCTACATTCACGGGTCAAATGTCTTTCCTCTGTGATATATTTCCTTATACATTACATATAAAATCACTTATTTCAAAAACAGCCTCCTGGGACCATTTCGGAGAGTCTAGTCCGGGAAAAATCTTGTCAGTGATAGAGAAAATGTCTACGTAAAACGGAAAATATCCGTTGTTATTTGAGATACTTATAGTATTGATGAAGAGTTTGGACATACTAAAGGGGTAATCAGAATCCGTAAATCCGTTGACAATGATAAAAGAAAATGGACAAAAAGACAAACAGAGATTTACATTTCGGAACGGTCAACCAAATTGTAATGACGACCAGAGGGTTTTTGTAAGGATGGCTTCAACATAGGAGCACAAACCATAGAATATAGTATGAATTGTGAAATCTAGACTCCATACGCTCGTAATGCTGGAATATTGATATTGGTAAAAGGGAAGATGAATATCGGAAAGTTTTGCTTTTATTCGTCCTCCGTTGTCGATTTCAAGGTGAAGGTCAAGGTATTTATCAACCGCATGAGTGTCAATAATTTCCTTTACTTCAAGTTCATGTGGATAGATGAGATGCAGATAATCAGCTGACAGAGAATTGTTCAGTGACAGACCCTCACCTATATAGCGGAGCCTTGAATTAAAGGTTTAGGCTAATCGTATATAGTAATTGTGGAGAAGTTCTTGAAGGGAGTCATCCTCATAAACGTGTAGAAACAAATCGGCGATCTCAAGTTTACATAAATAAATAGTATACATTTTTTAGATTGCAACAGAAGGTGCTTTACCAAAAACGAAAATCTTATATTGGTCGTCATCTCCAAATATATGTCCTTTCGTAATACATTTGTAGAACAAAGTACAAGTTGAAATACCGATTAGAGTGAAATTATCTTGACGGATGACATGATCGGTCTTGTTTAAGTAATGCCTGTTATCTCTCTTAATTGCAATGTTTCTACTTACGTTTCACAATTATGAAAGATAATACAAGAGTTGTTAGGCAGAGTCAAATCAATTATAAATAATTATAAAAGATAGCAACAACTCTAGTGAAAAACATCCTGTTTCGAAAGCAGGAATATAACAATTATCTGATGGCATTTCATGTGGGTCACCATTGTTTGCACAATTGCCACGTCTACTCCGACGGCACCACGGGATGCTTAAATCTAAATCCATTGTTCTGCTTCTACTTGGTGTCGTTTTGTTATACTGAACTATATTAAATGTGTGGTTTTTGTTGTTCAATTTGTAGTTTTGTAGATCATTGTTTGTCTTTTTGTCCTTTTAGATTTAAAAATGTACTGTCTGTCCGTCTTCAGTTTACGGCTTCTGATAACCTCTTTGGTATCTTCTGATAACCTCTTTGGTATCTTCTGATAACCTCTTTGGTATCTTCTGATAACCTCTTTGGTATCTTCAAACTTGTCTTGCACTATGGTAGTAGTTGTTATTAGCTTGCTCTTTACAAGGTAATATTGTTCAACAATATCCATCGTTGGGCCCTAACCCCCCCCCCCGTGAGTGAAAGGGGTCTTTCGGAATGCATCTACTAGTATTTGCCTTGTAATTACTCGATTGTTGTCTATTTACAAGTGAGATGGATCTCCTGCCATATTCATGACGAGAACTTGTTTGCAAACAATAAATAAAAACAGCTATTCACGTGATCATGTCAATGCAGCCTGTTTACCTGAGTTATTGTTTTTAATATTGTTCGTTTTATTTATGATAATCATTGAAATGTTGCCTATTTAACGTTAGAAAACAAGCCAATCAATCATAGAGTTCTGGCGATTCATAGTAGACTTGTTTTCCAATTTCAAATTTCGGTATATGAATATCAACTTCAGTATAAGGATTACAGTTAAGTGACCATCGATTTCCAGAGTTATGTTTATATATTGGTAAGTCATTTTTATCAAGCATAATTACTATGTTTCATTCAAATATATGTCATTTCATATAATTAGATATTGACGACACAAGGCCTAATTCTATGATGGAGACTATTATTATAGATTTATATATATTAGCTTATTATGTCTTGACTTTCCATACTTCATTAGCGTCGTATATATTTAATTAACTCATTCATAGTCTGAAGACTTTAAATAAATAGTGGATCGCGCTGACATTGTCAATTATATTAATACATTTATTTTACAATACTGTCCAGCTGCTGTCATTCTATAAGAGTAAAAAGTTGAATAACATTTGCGTTGACACGTTCGTTAAAAGGAAGGGGTCTTTCTTTATATAAAACGTAAAGAACATTATTTTGTAAGGTAAGTTAACATTTATTTTCCTATTTTATATAATATCTAATCACATGAAATATCACATTAAACGAAAACCCTGTGTGGATATTTCCACCAGGCACATTTTAATACAAAAAAGTTCATATACCCTGAACAAAGGTTTTAGTCGATAACTTCAAAGGTTTATTTATTTTTCCTTCTAACTGAAAATGCTACATTGATCAATTGTTTGATTTATTGTTGATGAACGTGTTGTGTAAAGTGGGTAGTATTTCAACTATTAGTATGATGATGTCAGTAACACTAGCAAAAGCAATGCATGTACATTCATTTTGAAAAAGGGTACATGGACAGGTTTGTGGCATGAAAATGAGGTATTTTACTTGCAATTAGCATACTTTTCCCGTACCTTCGTTTTATTCCGATGGACAATCTGTGTAATAGATTCGTCCCAAATAACCAGTGGACTGCTCATTAGAGAGGGGATGAAGCAGGGACACAATATCCTGTAATCCTAAAATATGACATAGGTACACAAATCGGCATCTTAATTGAGGATTCTGTGGAAATATTGCGATGCCGATTTTGTAAAGTGACTTCTTAACAGAAGACATCGTTGTCCGGTTATGTCTTTATTATAGCATTGTATTGGCTAAATGCTGTTATGTCTACATATACTCTAGTTTGCATTAAAAGTCAGAGTTAGCTTTACAGCTAATATTCATAACACATATATGCAAAAGAAAATAATATAACACAGGTATAAGACATTTGAAGCTTGTCACATGTAATACCGTGCAAACATCTATGCTTGGCTAATTTCCGTTTTGTAAATACTTATATATGCTTACAAAAATAAGACTGGATTAAACAAATTATACAACAATGCGTTACGAGGAACATTTCATAATAATAAAATGTCGAATTCCCGCTAAATAGAGCTTAAATGGCTATGAAAGTTTATTTTTGTAATTTTGATATACCATGTGGAATGTTACGTTAATTTGGATAATTTATACAGAGTCGGTTTGCTTTCCCAAAAAGTATCACAACTAGATGATAAAATCGGCAAACCAAGCGGACAAATTTAACCGATCATTACCGGTTGTTGTTGTGGAGGCTGTTTAACACGTGGCAAATTTACTTTATTTTTCTCAAACATAGACTATCATTCGTAATGTTTTATTTTAAAATAGAAGTAGTCTTACTTAAAGTATAATAATGTAATGCGATAGCAGTAAATGTAGCATACTTGTGTATGTTTTGCAGAACCTTGTTTGACCTTTTGCACTTTTTCGTTTGGCCATTGTGTTGTCTGTTTTCCCTGAATTTACGTATTTTGATTGTCCCTTTGGTATCTTCAAATTCTTCTTAGCAAACATACACGATCATTAACACACGTGGTGTTCATTACGCTTCTGAGTCTCTGACGAATGAGGTCTTTCAGGAATTCATCATGAATTAGACGGTCGCCGTTGTGAAGTTGTTCCCATATTGAAATCAATTAATTTCGCATGTATTTTAAAAATGTCTATCGTATATTGGCATTAAAAAGCGTCTATTGCTACATATGTTTTTTAAATTAGATTTTCTATCTCATTAACCAAAGAAAATTAATATTAAACGCATATTGACAATATTCTGCGTCTAAAACCTCATAGTCTCGAATAGACCAAAATAATATGTAATGAGTTTTTCTTTATATAATTGATTGCAGCGTGAGTTTAAATGACATTTTTTTGTGTATTAATGGAAAGCTTCTATAAATAAAGTTAATGATAAGCTGCGTCTACGAATTTGATCGTTTGATTTGAAAATTGCTATTGATGTATCGGACTCAACATGCGTTGTTCCTTTTATATTTTCATATTGCGGAATATATTAGGAAATATATCATCAGGTGCAATTGCTCTATATGGTGAAAAGGTGGGAATTAAATGCATTACATTATCATTATTCTTTGTAACGTTAGCGACGCCACGACCAATACCGTCATTACGTCTGTTATCATCTTGGCTATACCTCTGAATGAAATTAATTTGATTTGTAAAATGTGTATGGTAAATCTTTGACAAAGCTAATCATCATGATTATTCGTTATCTTATCAGAGGTTTTGTCATTTTACACCATACCGGCATAGAATAGTTGCATTGTTCATTTTGGTTAGACTTATTACATGTAACATACATTTCAAATATCATGGTGACATTCATCTCAGCAACTAAGAGTTATTTTTTTAAATGAACTTACAAATATGTGATTCCTAACATATTCGTATATGTTTACATTTTCAAATCGACGCAGATGTTAATAGAGTAATAGTTTCTTAATGCATCTCTGATAATTAGCTTTGTACGTGTGTCTTTGGTTTGTTGTAAGAAATACTAATCTGGATAGAGAAAGAACAATGAACATCTATAAATGTAAAGCATATTATCCATTACTCTTTACTCAATATTACTGATTCTGTTTTAAATGTGTGTTGTGTTGTTGTTTTTTATTTTATTGATTGGACAGAATTGTACCCATGTGAAACTTAAAACCATAAACCTATATACCAAAACAACCCAGATACAGACGTTTTATACGCGTTCAAATTACATCTCATTTGAATTTTACTGATAACGTGTACAGATAGGGTAGATACCGATACGTATCATCTTATTATACGTAATCTTATTGTTTGATAGAAACCAATTTCTTCACGATTTGGCGTGACGATTAATTATAAATGGTTAGAATACAAATGTTTATTTAGATTCAATTACGATTGTTTTTGAGACAAGATCTTAATTGGTTTATCTGATGAACAAATATTCATCAAAATTTAAGATTGTCGAGTAGCTGAAATTGAATCTGTCGCTAATATAATTTCCTTTAAGCATATTTGATCAATTCCTTACTTGGATAAATAGTATTTACCCTGAATATATATAAATTAATATCAAAAGTAAAATAATTCTCTCTAGAATCAGCGATGTTGTGCATATTAAAATATCGAATTTAATACGACAACATCAGCACATTTTGACTTATTTCTATAGCGATTAATACATGCTAGTTTTCTTATCAGCCTGGTATCATCCCGAGACGCCATATCAGCCATCGACGAAGGATGATAACCGTGTTTTTGGGAGACTTTTGCAGCACTGGTGCAATTATTGATCTTTTTTATTATTGTTTTCTTTTTTTTTTTATTCCTCAATGAATTGACCAATTCAGATATGTTAAGTCGCATTTCTTTGAAATTTTTACATAAATGAAATGGGTAGATTATTTTGCCTCAATATGCACGTTAGTCTTCGATTTTTTTAAACGACCACCGTTTCTATGAAAACGATTCAGATACTGAAAAATAACAATTAATGTTTATGCTCTTTGTTTTAAAACTCCCATAGTTTCAAGAGATCTGATGTAGCAAGGTTACGAAATACCACGGCACCTACCTGAGTGCCTCAGACGTTTTATTGTCTCCATTATTATTTTGTTGAAACATAGTTAATTTCATTATCTTACTTCATTACAACCATGACTCTTAAGATCAACATAGAACAGGCGCGGCCATCATCGTATGGCTTACACCTATGCGATGTCTGACTTTCATCACTATTAATCTGTATATTTTCCCTCGCTATTGGGGAGGTGTAGTTGATATAACTTTAAGTGCATCAATTGCCCAGTGTCTTGGAGAGGGTTGATAACTTTAAGTGCATCAATTGCCCAGTGTCTTGGAGAGGGTTGATAACTTTGAGTGCACCAATTGCCCAGTGTTTTGGAGAGGGTTGATCATTTTAAGTGCATCAATTGCCCAGTGTCATGGAGAGGGTTGATAATTTTAAGTGCATCAATTGCCCAGTGTCTTGGAGAGGGCTGATAACTTTAAGTGCATCAATTGCCCAGTGTCTTGGAGAGGGTTGATAATTTTCTAGGTTTATTCTTTTGTTCTCGCTTCTGTAAAACATACTGCAACAACATAACATAGGATATTGCTGAACTACCCCTTACTTTAACATACTATGCTCTGACTTGACAGTATGCGTCCTCATTGGAAATTATTAAATGCTTTTAATAATGTTCATAGCAATGTTTCATGAATTGATATATGTATATATCTGTTTATGAGTAACCTACTTTCAGCAGGTTTTTTTTTAAATTAAACATGTAACATTAGTTTATGTAACGCAATGTATATTTACTTAATTTTGTTGACATTTAAATGTTAGCACTGTTGTTATTAAAACACAATAAACACCTAAACGTAATGTCTATGAGTCTTATTAATATTCCTCAACTTGCATTAACTAGTCATGCTAGATCAAATATTCACATAGATGAGTTTTTTGTAAGGCTTAAAAATCTTAAATAGATAAGTTTTAAGAAAAATGTAATGGGTTACAAAAACTGAAATAGATTAGTCATAAAGACAAATATAAAGGCTTAAAAAGGCTGAAAAATATCATGTTTAAGGAAACATGTAAAGGATAAAAAAGCTGAAATAGATTAGTTTCTAAGAAAAATATAAATGCTTAAAAAGCTTAAGCAAATTAGTTTTTGAAAACGGCAAGGGTAATTAATTCTGAAGTTATATATTATTCGGAAAATATAATTGTTACGTACTGTGACCATTAGTCCGTTAATGTAGTTTATTGTAACTAGATAACTTTTATGATTGTACTAGCAATTGTATAAAGCAATTGAATACGTTTTGAGCTCCGTGTTGTAAAGGGCGCTGCGATGTCCACTTAAAACCGATGTTCGGTTCGTCTTGACCTCCATTTGGGTCTATGTTTTATCTGTTAATTGTATTCAAGCATACTGGTGTCCAATACGATTGCCATGTCACATGATGTTCATTTCGCCTAACAGTAATACGACAGTTCCACTAGTGTAGCAGGAACAGCTTACCCTTCGGGAGCATCTGAGTTCATCCTTGATTTTTAGTTTTCTGTGTAGTGCTTAGTAAGTCATTGTTTGTCATTCTGTTCTTTTTCTTTTGGCCATGTTGTTGTCTGTGTTTCTCTGATTTACGGCTTCTGGTTACACCTTTGGTGTCTTTGTATCTTCAAACTGTCTTTGTTATTTATAGTCAAGCTACGATAATTAGTCAGTATCGTTTGTGTCACCGTGCCGCACTCAAATATTAAGTTTTTTTTTTAACACGGGGTAATTTTAAGGTACATATGTAAGTACAAAATGTACACGTATGACGTTAATGGTAGCACCCAAGCATGTCTTGATAGTAAATAGAAGCTACACCTGTATGTACGGATACAAATATCAGTTAAATTCAGCTAGGATCGTTGTGGATAAATGAACTTAGAGTAATGTGGGATTTGTGTCTATAAATATTTACTGCAACGTTATTAATTCCTTTTCTAATTCTAACAACATTGACAGCCAGCAAGCTTTAAAATTAAAACAGACCAATATAAAGAGATTGGATTTGCTGATTTATTTTGCAATATTCAGCCGTTCAATCAAACACATGGTGTTTTATTGACCCATAGTAAAAGACAGATTCCTACCAGTTAATTTTGCAGCAATAGATGTCTGGATTGATTCCACGTAATAGAACAATGTGACTATATTCATTAATGGTGTCAGTTCACATCTTTTCGCCTAAATATCCTCACATTCGCTTTGAAGTTTGTATATTCTTTTCCGCTCATGGTGTTTATTTAATGTATAGTTGCGAACTATTTTGTGATTAATATTTGCACAAATGATTAATGTTCTGTAAGATACAATATTTAAACCATTCAGTCTTGTGAGAATTTGCTGTGATGAACACCAACACGATTCGACATGGTATATATATATATATATATATATATATATGTGAATATTTAATGCTCAGTTTTCTATGTTCATTCCCCGCCCGGAATACAGCAATGTCGATTTCACAACGATCATATGCACTCTTTGACATAATCTTCGGCTTGAGAGTATGTGGTGTAAGTATAGGAGTCGAAAGTGAGTGTTGGTGAACTTTTCTAGTAAATGTACTGTCATTTAACACTTAAATCAGCCATAGCAATAATATAGATCTGTTACAATTACAAAGGCAATAATATAGATCTGTTACAATTACAAAGGCAATAATATAGATCTGTTACAATTACAAAGGCATAAGAGAATGGCATAGTATTTGTTTATTCGTAACCATAGAGTATAAACAAAAGCAAACGTATGGCACTATTGATATTTATATGTGATATGTAAAAGATGTTTTCAGAGAATGGTTCCTATTTCAAAATATACAATCATGCATACGGCGTGTTTGCATCCATCTCATTGCTAGTTCCTGATCATTCTATTCAGTGTAGTGATAACACTAAATGTCTTGCAGTTTGAATGTATGCGTTATTGCTTTATTGATAACCATGTTGAACATATATATAAACACGATCGCTTGGTAGTTGGATTTGCATCCATATAGATGACACATTGTTCAAGATATCATTATGCAATTATACTGTGCAATGTAGAACAGTAATAAAAGCGCTGTCCCTTTACTTAATGTATATGCTGACATGTTCATTGACGTCCATATCCTATCCTACTTATTTACCCTGTTGAAACAATTTCTTAAGCAAAACATCGATGACTGCACAGCTGTAATACATTAACATATATGTATTGTAAAACGAATCATATGATCTATTATATAGATATGTGTATATGATTTTATCCTTAGGTTGACATAAATTGCTGTGAAATTCCATTACAGTTAATAGTCTTCAGATCTTTTAATGCTGAGTAACACTATCGTGTTGGTCGAATAGTAGGTTATGTTTGACGTAATAATATACCAGATGTTCCTCGAAATACGTTCTTCACACGTTCTTTTTCATCATAAAGCTTTTATATATATATATATATATCTAGTGATCAGAAGTTATAGCTTAAGATGAAGAGTTATTGTCTATCCTGATATACTGCTAAGTTGTCACTATGCTTCAATCAATATATCAATCCTGATGTTTTCATAATACACATCGTGTACTTCAAAAACGGGTTTCTTGTAAATGCAGCATTTGTCAGCAAAGTCACTTTGGTGAGGTGCTCAAAAGAGACGTGTGCATTTGAATTGACGAGAACGAATTTTTTTTTCAGGTTTAAAAAAAAAATAATAATGATTGAATATATTTTTCTTGTCTTTCTTATCTTTTGTGATTATTGTATTTCCTAATTCTTGTGTAAACCATTTGTAAGGTTTTTTGACGCTCCATATACAATTTCGCATTTTAATGACAGAAACAGTCCGCTATATGACAGCGGATATATTTGATATCAAAATACTTACAAGATTTGAGAACTATTTCACTTAGTTGATATCTAACATTCCATCAAGGGTAGCGGCAACACTTAGTTGATATCTAACATTCCATCAAGGGTAGCGGCAACACTTAGTTGATATCTAACATTCCATCAAGGGTAGCGGCAACACTTAGTTGATATCTAACATTCCATCAAGGGTAGCGGCAACACTTAGTTGATATCTAACATTCCATCAAGGGTAGCGGCAACACTTAGTTGATATCTAACATTCCATCAAGGGTAGCGGCAATTGACGTTGTGTAATCAATAGAAAGGGCTGATATCTAGTAAAGAGGAATACTTTAAAAACATGATTGTAACAATGATACAATTGAATAAAAGACGACGAAGTTTTGGCCAACTTTTGAGAGTTTGTTGGCTGAATTTCCAAAAGATCAGGAAATAAGATACTACTATCCTTTACTGGACTTTGACTGTTACTATTTGGCATAAATCTGGAAGGTGCTACACATAGAGCATGAACTGCTTTTATTCCTACTAAACCTTGCTTCACATCCTGCTTTTAAAAAGTCTTTGCAAAATACATATTTTATAATGACAACAAAGCAAAACACTAAAAATAGACATTGCAAATTTTGAAACTGATAAGAAAGTATTCGGGTATAGGTGAATTAGCACTAAAATTGTGATTATTTATTTACCTGCTCCACACAAATTCTGTACTTAACATGACAATTATAGCCAGCATTCTGAAAGAGTAAAGTTTCAATATTGATATCCCTATCTTCACAGTCACTAAGAAGTGTTATTATACCTCACTAAGTTCTCATTGGCTTAAATTAAATCATATGACCTGAAACAATTTTAATGTTTTGTGAAAATTAACCCAAACGGGAAACAACTAGTTGTTTACCGGGTAACAACCCTATTGTTCCCCGGTAAACAACCCATTGCGTGCCTCAAAAGGGAAACAACTCTTTCCCGCTTTCCGGAAGTGACATTGTCGTCTGCTTGTTTACAATTATTTGGCCGGCCCAGATGGCAGTCGCTAATAATTCTTCTACTTCTAGATTCGCTAGACGAACGAAAATGACATTAAGGACATTTTGCAATCCAAGGATTCAAAAAATACAAAAAATGCCACTAAATTCGTACTGCAAACACTGACGTCATACATTATTGAAGCCGACAAAGATGTGAATTTGTGTGACTGCTCACCGGAGCAGCTGGCAGAATTACTGAGAAACTTTTACATAGATGTCCGAAAAAAGGACGGTACATCTTACAAACTTTCTGCACTTAAAAGTATTCGTTTTGGGCTAAGTATTTCTGTCGTGAAATAGAAATTGACATTATACACGACCCGCTTTTCGAAAGGGCCAATGAAGTATTCCATGCAGTGACCGTGGATATGAAAAGGAAGGGACTGGCTAAAGTTGACCACACACCCCCAATTGAACCAGAAGATCTGAAACAGATGTATTGCAGTGTGGCCCTAAACCCGAATACTCCTGTTGGCCTGCAACAAAAAGTGTGGTTTGACGTCATGTTTTTCCTGTGCAGACGTGGTAGGGAGAATTTGAGGACCATGACCAAAACCAGCTTTGGTATGAAGACGGACAGAACTGGAACTTATGTGTATCAGGCACAGGATGAGTTAGACAAAAACCACAGGGAAAGTGCCGACCCCTTGGAAAGTAACACAGATGGTCGAATGTATGAAATGCCAGGTACAATATTTACATATATCATATTAAACATGTAATTGGGGAAAGGCGGATGTGTGATAATGCATTTCCTGTTTTATTATGAAAAATGTAAAATATCGTGCATGATTGGCAAATTATATTATTTTTTGAACCGTTACGGTGATTGGAATGCCGCGATGTTTTCTGTGGGTTGTGAGACCCAGCATCCGTCTTCCCCTTTCTATTATAATACAAAAATGTATGAGATAACACAAAACAAAACACACAATACACATATATCACAATTAAAACACATCACATGCATGATATATCCAAGAGTTAACGTTAATCGAACAGTGAAAATAACGCATTTCCTTCGAATCGTGCATAATTGCAGAACCAATAAATAGAAACAATAATTACATTCACACACTCTGCACTAAACAGACAATATTTACACACAGATTGAAATAACGTAGAAATAAGGGAAATTGAGACATATTTCCATATTAACAATATATAAACCAAGTAAACACATCATAAATAACATAAATTTAATCCATAATAACTTAGAAATAAACCACAAATAATAAAAATGAAATAAAAGGAGGGGAGATAATTAGCTCACCTATCACATTATAATTCAAATCAAATCAAATACTTTATTGCCATTATACAGTTACTGCATGTGACAAAAATAAACAGAATACAAACAATACATACATGGTAATAAAGACAAAATAATTTTCAAATAAACATTTCAAGAGTCTCCTGTCCTCAGTTCTGTAAACTGTTTTAAAAAGGAACCAAGCTTATTTACCTGAGTAGTTGTTTTAGGATTGAGGATATAAGTCACTTTATCACAATCTGATAAACAATTAAAATTTGCATTGTCATTTAAAAAAAAAATCCAAATAATCTTTTCTTGTGGCATTGTTATTTTTGCAATATCAAATGAAATGAGTTTCGTCCTCTATTTTCTTACATTTTTTAACAGAGTCTTTCTTCTCTGGGGATTTTTATGTATATTTTGCAGTTGTAAATAATTAATAAATTATCACGGGCTTGTATGTTGTTTTCAGGTCACCCACTGTGTCCAGTTTCATCATTCAGGAAGTATATAAACAAACTCAACGCTACCCGTGACGACTTGTGGCAGCGACCAAAGGATTTTTACACGGATGACTATGATTGCTGGTATACTAACCAACCGTTAGGGAAGAATACACTGGGAAATATGATGAAAACTACATGTACACAGGCTAAACTCAAACAAATATTCACTAACCACTCATGTGTGACCGTTTTAGATTTCAACAAGTTTGAATCAAGGGACATAATGACTGTGTCCGGTCATAAGTCTGAAAATTCATTAAAAAGCTACACCAATCAAACCTCTGTTAAACGTAAACATGAGATGAGCAGTGCTCTGTCCGCATCCCTTATTGATCAGGGCACCACTATCAACACTACTGATAATGTTAATACACCTTCCTTTGACACTGATGACTTTGTGTACATGAGTGAAGCCGAATTGCAGGAATTATGCAATATTGATCCAACTTCTTCAAAATGTAGTACAAATACTTGTCAAGTGAACAACCAAGTACTTGTTCCAAACAACACTACTAATGTACTCAAATATGTTGAAAATATTACCGATGGCCGGTTTGTGCCCTATTTCACTGGTTGTGTTGTGAACTTTAATATAAACATGAAATAGTTTAACATTTGTTAAAAATGTGTCAAAAGTTATTAAACACACATCTTGTTTAAAACTTTAAATACATGTATTTATTTAAATGCCCAATCCTTGGTCGGTTGTTCGGTATAATAAAACAGTTATTGCCTTCAATGGATTGTAAACATCAGAATGGTTAACCCTCAAGGGGTTGTTTCCCTCGGGCTAAACCCTCGGGAAAACAACCCCCTTCAGGTTAACAATTCTGGATGCTTACATCCATTGAAGGCAATAATTGCTTATTCTTCTGTCGTTTAGGCATAAATGACATTCTAGAAAGTAATGAATAATATATCCAAAAGCTGCAACACTGTTACATGTACAACAATTTACTATACATTTCTGTATTTTAGAGATCTGTTTTCGTCTCTGAGTTTTGTTTTCTATTTTCTTTCGATATTGATAAATATTTGTTTTACCTGCATGTCTTAATTCTGTTCAGGCTAATACGCAAACATGAAGAAAGAAACTGTGCACCTCATTGGTCAGTTGATAGTATTCATTCATTATGCATTCATTAAACACACACGCATTATAACATAAACTAATAATGGATGCTTACAATTTCAAATTGTATTTTTCACAATTCTCAATGGTAAAGGTTATTTCTATTTTGTTTTTCTTATGATGGTTTAATGTATTTGGATATTGCTTTGCTCTCTATTAGTATTTGAAATTATACAAGATACCTACATGTTCTACTACATAAACTAATTAACAAAGATTGTTTCCATAATATTGAAAATACGTAACATCAATAATAACTTAATCTTAAAAACGCTAACCGAAAATTACAGAATGGCTTCTGTCTGCAGATGTTTTGTAGGAAACATGACATCTTAATTATACTCATGGTGATTAACTTATGGAGATACTTTGTCTACTTCGTCTAAACCTAAGGGGGTATCATCTGTTGAGTAAAGGGAATGTTGATGTAAGGCTTCATAATCAAACTTATGTAAATCATTTTAATCTTCAAAAGTTGGCGGCATCTTATATTTTCATTCTTTAAATACGAAATTCTTAGATATAGTGTTTATTGTGTTCTAAAGAAAAACAAAACGTGTAAAATTGAAGCAACCAAACCATTAAAGTAAACATAGAAACAAAATCAATTGCATTAAGAATGAAAAAAAAAAACAATAACAAAATCAGAGACCAAAGCAAAACCTGTCACAGCCTGATACAACCATGTTTATGGACGGACAAAATCATGTCATCAGCTTCAATAAAATATCAATTGTAATGCATTCTCAATTTATTGAAAGACATACTATTCATATAAATGCCAGATTACAAATGTTACGTCACATCCGATTAAGTTTTCACCATCATAAGCAAATATTAATTCTACAAATATATTGTAAAACTCGGGGGTGGGGAGGGGTAGTCGTAAAGTTATATCAAATGTCAGTATCATACATTTAATAGTGAAATAGCCGATGTTGACGGGCTATCTCTTTGATCGTAATATAGTAACATTAGATATCAAGGGATGACAGACAACATCACCTAGATATGTAAAGTCACCTCCAGGGTTGTCATCCTTATCAATGACGACCACCAACATCTAATTAGAGGTGCTGACAGTTCAAAGTAAAAGTACCCTGGTAGATTACCATTACTTATATAAATCGAATGGACATAAAAATCGGTCCATGACAGAATCAGAATTAAATGTCTGGCAGCGGGTTTTAAATCATTCCATCTGAATGTAGTGATTGCAATGATTTATGTTATTCTTATGATACGATGAAAGAAGTAGTTTTCAGAAAATTATTTTATGATTTAAAATTGTCCAACAAATAGAACACACAACTAATGTATATTTGCAATAGCTGCTATACTGAATAACATATAGAGTTGTTTCATTCAAAAGTAGCTTGCAACACTATTTTGTTTGTGATAGTCTGTAGTCTTATTGAAGCATATTGTTGCGGTTTTTTTTAAATATGTTTTATGCATATATCTGTATTGTCATTTAAGATCCAATTGTTAAGAAGAGCTACACGAGTGTTGTCCGATTAATTGATCTTCCCCGCCACACAGCTGGGATTTTCTAAAGCAAGAACATGGATTGCCATACATGTAAGTCGTGGTCTTTTCTATGTTGGGTGTTTGGTGTTTTATTATTAATAGCATACACATTGCAATTTATTCAATAATAATTGATTAATGGTAATACTTTAATTCCTACGAAGTCGGAACCAAGGTTTATTATTCCAGACCTGATGGTTCCTATCGGGATTTCCTTGATAGAGGGATGCTGCTGACAAGGAAGCTGCTGAAGGGTACCTTTTCGTTAAGTTGAAGTCATCACTTCGGAAGTATAACGTTCGCCACCATGACTTGGTTGATCGTTATGGAATATATGTGTCACAAATGACCACGGATATGTTCCACTTGTAAGAACATCCCGGTCCTTTCCTCATTCATGATTTATCACCGCGTTTGTAACTAGATTAACACGACGGGCACCACTAGTGGAGCAGGAACTATTAACCCTTACGGAGCACCCCCGGTTTTTAGTGGGGTTGGCGTTACTCGATCTTTAGTTTTGTATGTATGCTTTCTAGATCGTTGCTGGTCCTTTTGTGCATTTTCTTTTGGCCATTGTGTAGTCTGTTCTTCTTCGATATACGGATTCTGATTACTCCTTTGGTATCTTCAAACTCTGACATATGCTCTGTTATTACACACGCATTCCTTCAAGTGCAACACGACGAGCATCATTATGATTTGATTTATTGGGAAAGTAACTGGTAAGCTTTATCACTTGCGGATGCGAATCGAGTGCACCCGGTTTTGTAATTTACAAAGACGGACGCGAACCCACGTCGTATTGGTGATAGGCTTGTATGAGTTGTTAGGTAATCCCACTACCTAACTCATTGAGAAGGATAATAAATCACACTCCTCTTGATAACTAGATTTTTATTTTAATAAATGCACATTAAAGCTACAAGAAGGTTGACTTGATAAATATCTGGTTGACAATCAATGACAATATGATTTTTTTCTGCGTTGATCGACGTAAAAGTATTATCTAATAAATCAGAATCCTTAATATGACTCTATATTGCCATCATTGGTGTCTACAAATGTAGCAAAGCAATATATTTGTGATATGAATGATTACCCGTGGATCCTCTTATGTGTTGTAGAGATAACAGTATTGTTGTCTCTAAGTTAATGTTTGTCTTGTTTATATATACTATGGGGCCGTCGTGGTGGTGATTATATGATTGCTTTGGCAATCAGTGCATATCACCTATAATGTGGCGTTAAACACTATAACCCCCACCCTTATATACATATATATTTAGGTGGGGTCTTTAACACTGCTGTCAACAATATTTCAGCTATATTGTGGTGGTTAGCTTTATTGGTGGAGGAAACCGGGGTATCCGAAGAAAACTACTGACCTTCGGCATCTCACTAACAAGCTTTATCACATATATAGATATGTTGTATATTGGGTGCTCTAACTCAACATTGATATATTTGATGTGATTTGTATGATACACATATGCGTTTTAATCCGTTTAAGGAGTACTCGGTATACATTTAGTTCAATCCTTGAATTGGACATTATTGCTACGGAAAATAACATGTTTATTACTGTCAATGGATACCATTGTTATAATGGAACACAACATTGGGTTTTTCACACTATGTAGGACGATATCGCCACATATTTAAGTTTAAGCCAGTGCTTGTCTTTACGCCTTCGCTCTACGTAGGAGCAATATATCAAGCTAGTAAGTTAATTACATCCGTATTATTGCATTCATAGAGTCAATGAAGCACTCATTGCAGGATAAATATGATTAACCGGCATACTAAGCTACGATTCGTTATATCTCATTTTGAAGATTAAGAGGTGAAACATTAAAACAATTCACTATTTTTATTAATAATCTTTGTTGTTTTCACGTATCTGTTTATAAGAAATATCTTGATGTGAAGCAATTGTGTCTGTATGTTACTACTTTATGGAATCCTTCGTGGAAAATACAATCTTGTTTGGCAATTAGAAACCTTAGAAATGCATTGTTAGAGTATGTATTCTTGTCTGATCATTAAAAATTACAAAAACATTTTTGCAAGGAGTGGGTATGATAAGGGCCGATTTTGGCCCAATCTCAGAAACTGTTTATATAGATGTAATATTAAGCACAATCATTGAAAGGTAAGAAAAATAAATTTTTGGATGATTTCACTTTGTCCTTTGTTGCTTAGCAACGTAAATGGAGGAGGGTCCAATTAATCATTGGATATTCAAATATGGTTGTTTTATTTTACATATCTTGTATAGTCTTTTCGACAAAATGTTATATTATGTGCATGTACACCCTACAAATGATATTTCAATGCTCTATGGTAGCATATAGTATTTTTGCGTAGTTATGTCACCATAGCAACGGTTTTGTAAACATTAAATTAATCTATATTATTGCAATTAAAGGTTGAATTTTGACATCTACGATATTTTGACTTGATATTTGACTAAGCGGTACACTTTTTTTCAAGCTATACACACTACAAATATCATTTCATATTCCAAAAATACATTTTGATATTTTTATTCATAGTTATGGCCCGTCCATAGCAACATGTTTCCCTATGCACATTATTTGCCTGTATATCTCATGGACCTTTCATTTAATCAAGAAAACATTTCTACAACAGCACCTTAGCAGAGACATCTTATCATTTACTAACCAGTATATACAATGTATTATAAGAATTCCTTAAACCTTACAATGTCCATAGTAACCAAATATTATCCCTAGCAACCGCAGAAACTCGTCAATGCTGAGCTCTGTAAATTGTTTTTTTTTTCTTTTTATAACCGAATGTTGATCTTTTTATTTTTTAAATCAAGAGAGGAAAATATTCTCAGTAAATAGAATGTCAAGGGAACCAAGTCAACTGCACAACATGGTAAAGCAGTGCTACAGCCGTAGGAGAGGATATAATCCATGTTGAATAATACAAAATTTAAAATGAATCCATGGAAACGGATGCCCTTCTAACTGAAAAGCCCCTCACCCAATTAACCCCAAAATGACAAATTAACATAGACATTGAGATGTCAAATCTTCTTAATTTTATTTTACCTGCATACCTTAAAAAACTAGAATACTATAATAATAAAACTAAAGAAAGTTGATCTGGTGATCACAGATACCCCCGCATTCCAAATTGTCATCCAGAAACCCTTAAAGCCCTATCTTTTAAGAGAAAATGGGCTATAATTCATGAACGGTAAATGGCAATTTCACCATACAGTAATTGAAATTAATCTGTATTTTATGGTACATTGCATTGTGTTAAAGTTTGAAAAGATTTGGTTAAGTAGTACCTTAAATATCATCCGGAAACCTAGAAAGTCCCTATTTTCTAAGAGAAAAAGGGCCATAACCTATGCACGGAAAATGTAAAATACACCATAACCAAACTTGACCTGTATCTTATGGTATACAGCATTGTGTTAAAGTTTGAAAATATTTTGTTAAGTAGTACCTTAAATATCATCCGGATACCTAGAAAGTCCCTATTTTCTAAGAGAAAAAGGGCCATAACTTATGCACGAAAAATGTAAAATACACCATAATCATACTTAACCTGTATCTTATGGTATACAGCATTGTATTAAAGTTTGAAAAGATTTGGTTCAGCGGTACTTAAAATATCATTCGGAAACCTAAAAAGTCCCTATTTTCTAAGAGAAAAAGAGCCATAACTCAGGAACGGTAAATGTAAATACACAGTAATCGAACTTAACCTGTATTTAATGGTCCACAGCACTCTGTTAAAGTTTCAAAAGATTTGGTTGAGCCAAACTTTGAATATCATCCGGAAACCTTAAAAGTTTCTATTTTCTAAGAGAAAAAGGGCCATAACTCATGAACTGTAAATGTGAAATACACCGTAATCAAACTTGACCTGTATTTTATGGTACACAGCAATGTGTGAAAGTTTGAAAAGATATGGTTGAGCAGTACTTTAATTATTATCCGGAAACCAAAAGTTTGACGGACGAACAGACGAACGGACGAACAGACATGAGGATCCCTATGTATCCCCCGACTCTCATCGAGCGGGCGTATAATAAATCATGAAAACCTCTGAAATCACTGTATGGCTAGAGGTTCAGATATTTTTTTTCTTTAAATTAATAATACCCGATATACAATATCTTATAGTGGGGGAAAACAGACAACACAATGGCCAAAAGATATGTACTATCGGGGAATCATAATGCCCGCATATGATTGCTAA